>PVIU01016345.1:0-19503 GCA_004026605.1 Ondatra zibethicus
TGGGAACTCCCTCAGCCAATAGCTTTTAAGATATTGGTCCACTTTGGGTGTGGTCTCATGTATTATAAGTGCAAACAAAGCACGTACAGCCCTCTTTTCTGCTGTATTCAGTTCCAGTTCCTAGTGCACACAGAGGACTGTGGATTGCTACCCTAAATGTGAGTTTATCCCTCAATAAACAAACCTTTGTTATACTCCAAAAAAAAAAAAAAAAAAAAAAAAAGAGAATCTGGGTTCTCTGCAAGAGCAGCAAGTGCTCCGACTGCTGAGCCGTCTCCCAGCCTCTACATTATTTGTACGTTTATGATTCTTCCCTCAAAATCATTGAAAAGTTGAAACATTATATTTTATATCTGTAATAATACAGAGTATAACATTTTTTCAAAATTATTTTAACAGCTAACTTTTCTTAGTCACTGATTTAATTATATATTTCAAAAATTCTCAGTTAAGCCAGATGGCACAGCGGAGTGAAGGCTGTTACTAACAAGCCTGATAACCTGAGTTTGAGCCTTGGATTTTACATGGTGGAAGAGAAAACTGACTCTAGAAAGTTATCCTCTGACTTCCACATGTGTGTGGTGAAATGCACATGTGCACACGTGTGAGCTCATAACATAATAAATAAACAAATGTTAATTTTTCTGAGTTATTAAGGCTGGGAAGACGGCTCAGTTGGTGAAATGTTTGTCAAGCAAGTGTGAGGACCCAAGTTCTCTACTCCACTACCCACATATGCACTCAGGCAGAGCAACACCTACTCATTCGAGTATGAGGGGAGGGTGGGTAGCAAGAGGATATCAGGGACTTACTTGCTAGTCAAATCAGATAAACTGGGGGCCTCCAGGTTCAATGAAAGGCCCTGATCAAAAATAAACTTAAAAAAAAAAAACTTAACAAATGATTGAGGATGACACCAGTGTTTACTTCTGGTCTAACTACATACAAATACATGTACATACAAATATACCACACATATATGCACTATGTAGCCTGGGCTAGCTTCAAACCTGTGTCAATCCTCCTGTCTCAGTCACTTAAGAGTTAGCTTGCAACCACATCTAGCTAAAAGTGTCAAAGTTTTAGAAAGAAAAATTGCTAATTATCAACAAAAAAACTATTACTTCATTACGTACATTCACATAGAAAAAACAACAAAGTTTTGTTTGGTAAGCATCTTTATGTTTGTTTGGTTCTTTTATCTTTTTTCTTTCAGTCTGGAGAACTGAACAAGCAGAGATGCACTGACCTCAGGAGAGAGCACTGAATAAGCCTGGGGTGGTTTCTCCAATGAGACTGGTAGGCAGAACTGCCCAGTCTTCAGCCGTCCGTTCTGCAGCATTGGTATCCACTTTAAACGAAAAGAAATCACTGTGTGGACAGTCTGCTTTAAGAATGTGACACAACCCAAATTTCTCACATATCAACAATGGGCCTTCAGCATTCCATTTCCCTGGTGGTATTTAATTAATGAAGATTCCCAAACTATGACTATTTTAACATGCAATATTTAGTATGGGGCCTTATTATCCAAGGAAGAGTCATTTCTAGAAAAGGCTACAAAATGAATCAATTTAAAAACAGTAGTTGTAAAGTAAATAGGGAAACCCATGAATGCTAGGGGAAAAGTAAGAATATAATTTATTTCCTTAGATTGACCATAATTCTTGTATCAAACATAAGAGACAAAACTACTGAATCAACTATGAATTCCATTTTTTGAGCTGAAGGATAAATTACATAATAAAATTGTGTGATGACACCTCATACTGGCCGTCACTGTGCTTTAACCATGGCAATTTGACCATAATGTTTTTTTTTTTAAAAGAATGTCCAAAGGCTTTAATTTCTTGTCTATGGCTTTCTTTTATTTGTCTTACATTCAAATCATTCTATTAAATCTATTATGTTTATACTGCATTGTTAGAAAAACACTCTTACTCAGAAAACCATCATGTAAACCTTTATGAAGTTAACTAGCTAAGGACACTGGTAAGCATCTGTGATAGGGATGCTTCCTTACAAGTGTGAAATTTGACATTACAGATAATCAAACGGGCAGTACTCAAACAACAGAAAACATCCACTAAATATTAAATTTCATGAATGTTGTATTACGCGTAAGATTCCTTACTATAACAGAAAGACTTACTGTGTATCCGACTGGGGTCTCAAGAGGCGTGTTCTGTTTCTGCTGACAGCTAACATGATAGAAGGTAAAGAGCAAGTGGTGATGGTCAGTTAAGGTGGCAGGGAGTTTAACCTTGACTTCTTCATGAAAATCAGGAGACCTTCATACAAAGAAATCAAAGAAAAAACAAAAAATCAATAGTCAGTAATTTGTTCAAATGAATAATTATTACATTTGCTTATCTGAATGATCTTAAGATTAACTTTTAGATTCATGCATTATTTTTCTTCTACTCCAGGATATTTTTTTATTGTTCTCAATTTCTAAATAATTAACTTCTCCTTCTAGATGAGGGGGCTAACACTGTTTTTGAAGTTGTTCATCGCATTTTTATTAATGAGCTAAGGCACCCTACTATTAGAAAATTCATTAAAAAATCACTGCCTAGGTGCTGCGATCTTCTCATGCTGGTGCTGTACTACATTTATGAACCAAATCTGGTGCACAATGCACATAAAAGTCAAAGGAGTATTGCAGGTATACACTCTCAAGCCATATCACAGGAAAACACCTCCCTTTTGTAGGAGTACAATCACCCTTTGGGAGGGGGTTTCTTTAAAGATACCTTAACTAAAGTTAGGCTGTCTGTGGAACGTTTTCTCTCAAGTGTTCCATAGTTAAGGAGTAAATGTTAGCAAACAGACTACTGCTGATACAAGAAAACAAAGAAAGTCACAATCAGAGAAAGTCCACAAATTGTACTTATCCAACAGCATAAAAGTGCTCCTAACCATTACACTAATACAGAAAATGACATGCTTGATGGTCCTGATGCTTCATCTCAACAGGAAGGGTGTGGTCTCAAAGGGCACTTTAATAGAACTCAGTGGAGGTATCTCAATTCTCCATTCTCAGCATCTTTCCGAATTATATCAATGGAAATACAGCTAAGTCACATGGTTCCAAACACCTTTAAAATGAAGGTTGTCCTTCCTGCCAGGTAAGTTTCTGCCTCAGATGTCAATCAGCCAATATTCTTCCTGTCCAAATAAAGCTCAAAACTACATTAACAGGTGTGGATTTGATCACAGATATATTAAGTGGAACAAGGACTTAATGATAACAAGAAAGAGCTAATGCTAGCTGAAAATATGGTGACTGGCTGAACATTTTAAAGGTGTGTATCTTATTACTAAGTTCACCAATCATCACTGAAATATAAAAACTTAATTTATAAGCAATGTCAGACGATATTGTCATTTTAATTCCACTAGTACTTAATAATAATAATAATGACCCAACTAGACTGAGAAACTTTTAGAAATGGCTATTTTTATAGAAATATATCTCCTGATATATGGTGTTTGGGTTAATTTCTTCGTGAAATCACATTATAAGCGTCTGTAGGAATTATTGATGGTTTCTCATATTTATGCTACATGGTTTTTTTGTAGTTGTTTTAAAGATAAGTAAGATAACAATTACCCTTAAAGTTGTATAACTTAGTAGGAATATGAGTGGACACAGATGTCAAAAGGTACACTTGTAAAACAAGGGTTGGCAAATAGTAATAGGCCAAGCCCAGTCCACTACCTGTTCTACAGAGACTGAAGATAATGAATGGGCTTCATATTTTTAAATGGTTTTTAAGAATCAAAATAATAACAATAACCATATATTTCTTAATATGAAATTCAAATTTCAGTGTTCATAATAAAGTTTTATTAGAACACAGACACACCATGTTACTGTAACATTACTTACTGACTATGGTGCTTTTGTCCTATAGTGGCAGAATTCATTGGCTGCAAGAGATATGGTGTGGCCATAGGCTTAGAACATATACTGCCTAGTCCTTTGTAGGAAATGTTTGCTAACTCTTGATATAGAGTACACAAGGTTAACACTTCAAGAACAGAGTTAAACAAATTATTTCAAGTTTGAGATAAGATATTTGATACAGGCCTAAAAAAGTATATAGAGTTTAGTAAACACAGTTCTAAGAAAGGTCCAGAAACAGATGGCACAAAAGGCAGAAAGAAGAGTTTTAAGACTTAAAAGTTTGATTAGACATTAGAGAACAGAAGTAAAAGGTAAAAGATGCCCAATTCTGAACCAGAAAAATGGTGGTATCATCATTGAAAATAAGAAAGTCATGAAGACAAACATGGAAACCAAGAAGGGAGGACACAAAAACCAGTGTCTTGTCCATCAATGAAAAGATGCTTGAGTACAGATGGTCAGGACTAGAAAGGATTTGGAAGCGTTCTGTATAAATGTTCAAGTAGAAGTGTTGTCACTGAATGCAGCAGAGAGATACAGATAGGATCACTCAAGAGGAGTCGAGGGAGACTAAGAATTATGAACAATGTTTTAGTATTTTGTGGGAACTGTCTATACTTAAAAAAAATCATTATAGATAGAAAATCTCAAAAAGCAGACAGAAACTGAAATGTGTACCAGACAGAGATGAGAAAGAAGGAAGGAGAACACGAAAGCATGTGTCATATAAAGCACCGGGGACAGACCAGCGTTTGCTATGCGTGAAGATGAGCTTCACTCTGAGTAATAGATGGCGCCATGAAACAGCTGTGATGGGCAAGAGGCAGGAGCTGACCCATACTTGGAAGAAGTGGAACAAGACTAGGAGCAGATGTGAGTGAGTCACACTGAGCAGGGCAGGGGCCACTGCCACCACTAAAAGAGAAGGAAAGGCAAACAAGTACAGAGATAATCTGAGGCAGTGAACAGAGAAGTTATGTTGGACATAATATGTCAAAAATACAAAAATACAACTTTGACATCCATAATTAGTAAGCTAGAAATGCAGAAGAAAGACAAGCTGCAGGAAAACCCCACAGCTACTGATTCATGAGAGAAAAAGTACAAAATAAAACCAGACCAAAATGATCACAAGAAGACTGTAAAAAAGAGGCTAACAGAAGATAAACAAATGACTGTAGCCCCAACATGAGATACAACAGCACAGCTCTGCAACAGCCAACCCAGCAGAACAATTTCGTGATTTCCTTCCTTAACTACATTCAATAACCACCAACCCTCCCACCTCCTGACACACACAGAAAAAAGAAAATAAAAGCTCTCCAAGGTTAGCAATTTCCTATAGAAGTAAAACTGGAGAGCCACTAAACCAAAGGATGGTGGGATGTTGAACACATCACTACTTCAATGGGCTTGAACACAGTAGAGCTCAACAAAATGAAAAAATGTCTGGGAAAAATAACAGTCAAAGATCAAAGGATCAGAGGCCAAAATGTTAATCAATAACCATACAGGAAGAAATAGAATTTTTTAAAAAGATGCTTTTATTTTTTTATAAAGCATTACATTTGAGACTTCTGCAAAGAAGAACTGTGAATCTACAGACAGAAAATTGTCATTCTGATGTCAGCTGTGAATTTGGCACATTCAGTGCAGCAAAGCATTTGGTAAACATACTAATGTGAGTGCTAACAATGCCACTAAGAAGTGAGTAACTTTGAAAGAAATATTGTAATTCAGTACCTGTTATGATATACTACGGCTGTATAGGCTTCCTTTGAAAACTCTGAACAGCTAGATTTACCAAAGATTACCTGTAACAAATAACAGCATGTTGAAACTTGGTTGTAATAAATGCTGGATGTTTCATATCTATGTAAGAATTTGTATGCTTTAATAACTACTTGAGAAAATGGGCTAAATTGGCCCAGTGAAGAACAATGTGCCTACTTAACGATCGTTAAAAGTTTAACTGCTCAACTACAGATTTCTTTTCAGTGATTAAACCCATCTGACATTCAACCATTCAGAAAGCTTTTATAATTATATCTCGATCCACTGAGTAATAAGATACATTTTTGTCCTCTTCTCTCCCCCACTTTTTTGAGACCGGGCTTCAGTAATCAAAGGTGGCCTTGAACTCCACGTGTAGTTGAGGATGGCTTTGACTCTAGTGCTGGGATTTTCGTCATGTGCCACCACACCTAGTTTTATGCACCCCGGCTTCATGCATGCTAGGCAAGGTTTCTAGCAACTGAACTCCAGCATCAGCCCTCTTTCCTTTTTCTTAAAAAAACTAAATATTCTGTGTATAAGATATCATTTTGAATTTATAATAAGAAAATTACTAAAGCATGGTGGCATAAATATACTTTACAAAGTGGTGGTAAAACATGAGAGCCATTCTCAAGGTCAAATACTGGTTGTTTATAAATGATATAAGAGACTTTTAGGTCATGCTGTTTATCTTTTACATCTTGTACAGCCTGCAAGGTACTTCATAATGGAGGGGCGACATTTTGGACTTGTGTATTGTATTATTTTTAAAATTCACCACATAAAAAAATGTAGGGTATGTACACAGAAATCTTAGTGATAAAACTACTGAGCCAGGAACACAGGTTAATTGAAGACTGATGTCAATGTCACTGGTGTAACTACTATTAACAGTACAGTCAAGAAGTGCCGCAGACTGAGCACTGGAAATCTGGCAGCTATCTTTACACATGCAGGGCAGTACACGTCTATCGTCAAACTGAAACAACTCAGTTTATTCCTTCTGTAAAGGAGGTAACAGCGTTTGTTTCTTTTCCTGACATTTCAAGCCGGTGCTTCTATTTTAAAGGAACAGCAAATATAGTAATATTTACTCCTTTTGGTAAGCTCTATTTAGTCAATGTTCCAATTCCTTAGTATGTTTCTTTTTATTTTATTCTTACTTTAATTTGAGATGGGATCCTACTATGTAGCCCAGGTTGGACTTGAATTTGATATGTAGCTCAGGCTGGTTTTAAACTCTTGATCTTCCCATATCAGAATTCCCAAGTACTGGGATTAAAGACATGCACCACCAAACCTAGTTACCTTAATATACTTTTATAAAATTTTATTTTAGTGCCATAATTACAAACTTTACAGTTTTGTCATACTAACAATAATATAATCAAAAATTTATATGAAGATCCCCTGAATAGTCATATTTCAAAAACATAAGCATATGCATTATGCCCATACATATACACATATATTTTCATAGCAGCCATTTACACTAACATCAAAAATATATTTGCATATAAATAATAATGTACAGATGAAAGGAACACAGCACCTATTTCATTTAGAACCTATCTCTTTTCATAAAGCAAAATATTTATCTATGCAGCAAGAACAGAACAAAGTACAGTATGTTCCATTGTGATCATTGGCATGTATTTTAGTCCCTGAGCAACACAGGTTGAGCAATAATTAAGAGGCAAGCACTATGATAAGCATCAAGATACAGATATAAATAAGACAAGGTCCCTGCCCTCAAGGAGCTCACAATCTAATGCATACAATGAATAACCATGCAACCATACTATGAAAGAAAAGCTGCAACATCAGAGAGGGAGGGGTCTAACTGCCAGTACAGGTGGGATGTACCCACTGCTATGTGGAAGAAGCCAGAAATATGTTAAGACATAGAACACTCTAATAAGTAAACAATGCAACATTCTTTGACATATACAACATCTTTCATAAAGCTCAAACACACAATTTATATAAAGTATCTGCTTTTACAGCATATTAATTAATTAAAACAACACATTTATTCATTTAGCAGAAATAAGGATCTAATAGAGAACAAAATGTTAATTTCAAGCATTAGAAATAAATTCCATACCTATTCAACAAATATTTTTTCAACTCAACAGGCTATATGTAAATATCTGAAGGAACTGGCACAAGAGAATACAAAGATGAATAATCTGTGTTCACTGATGACAAGGAGATCCACAAGTGGATACAGAGGCAACAGGAAAGAAGAAAAATCTAAAGAACTTAATTAAAAGACAGATTTGGAAGGATAACATAAGGCCCATGAACAATGCACCCATGCTCAGCTAAGCATTCTCATTACACTAACATTGTCTGAGGCTAAATCTACCATAGCAATGCCCATTCTGTTTCCAACTTCAATTGCCCCAAATCTCTGCTGTCATAAAATTTGAATTCATCAGCAATGGTAATTTTGGTAGTCCAGAATCACTGCAGGCTAGCCACAAAAGACTTCTAACTCGTCTACATCTCACCTGGCTTTGCTGTACTCATCATTCTCGGGGAGTCCCGGACCTTCCTCGCTCCGGTCTCCTGATGCACTGCCATTACCATCTCACTCGAGTACAGGACCCTCTTCATAAGCTGCTCTCTTGTCATCTGTTAGTCATCCTCCCCCACCTCTTCATTTGACTCTATATGGCTTCCAATAACAAATATCAGAATTCTCAACATTTGGTAAAAATTTTAATCACTTGATGAGAATTTTTTAAATTGCTACTTAGTTTAAAAGCCACAGAGGTGAGTTAATGACAGTGAGATTCAGCCGGGGCAGTGGGAGTTTTAACTACTTCCTAGATGGATCTAATGTGTACCCAAGATGGTCAGTTTTCTTGACAAAGTTGGAAAAAGCCACATATATTATTCTTCAGGATCCATCTGCAAATGACAACATCACCTCCTACCTCCCTCTCCTGCCATTCTTCCTGTCCTGGGGGGTGGGTCACTGAGGAAAATCAGATCACAAGAGACAAAAGGAGAGGAAGTTACCTGTTCTTTGAGAGCCTAGATGGACTTGGCTGCAGTCTCTCACTGCAGTACATACACTCTCCAGATTATAGATTTATTCATCTTTGCATCTCTAGGAGTGCTTAATATAAGCCAAGTACTCATAAATAATTAGAATTAAGCATATATTACTATATTAAGGAAGTTTCACAGTTAGAAATTTGGATAAAGGGATCACATTAAATTCCAGTTTACAACTGCCAGTCAATGATACAAAACAAAGCAAAAGTTTCAGCTATTTGAATAAAGTATGAAAAAGAGAAACAATAAAGAATGTTTCTTACCGGCATTGCATTACTTGGATCTTCTCCGTACATAAACTGGACTTTGACTGTGATGTTTCTGGCAGAACCTTGACGATTGGCAAAATTAAGACTTTGAGGGTAAATGTAGAGAAGATTTCTGTAAAACCAAAAAGTGTAAGTTATATTGAGTGCATATCTAATACTACTGTGTGTAAAAGTTATACTGAATACTTATCTAAGAATACTGTATGTCGTTCATTAAATATCACAAAAGAAACAGATGCAAAAATATTCAATTACTATTTACCAATGCCTGTGCTATGCATTTTCATGTACTTGATCCTTAAAGCAACATTCAAATTCACAACAATCAAATATACCCTGATTTTACAGACAAATTAAAACCCAGAAAGTTAAGTGTTTTTCATATGTAATGAGGTTAAACATCAAAGCGGGAGACAGATAATAAACCAGCCAGACTACAAACATTCTCTTTCCTGTATAAGAAGCTTCTGAGAATTAAGTATGAGCCAAAACATTATCAAGAATTTAAGACAGTTCTAATTCTATTTATTTCCTCCAAATAGACACAAACAAGACAGACTTCACAAATGTGTTTTTGGTATGAATCTGATCAAGATCTTTTGAAGAACAAATTGACACATTATCACTCAAAACTATATTAAAGAAACTGGAGTAATGGCTCATTAGTAAAGTGCTGGTCAAGCAAATGAGAGGACCTCAGTTCAAGCTCCAAAACCCACCAAAAGGTAGAGATATGCCTGGAATACCAGCACAGGGCAGGCAGGGACAGGAGGCCCTCTGGGGCCTGCCAGTCTATCATTTGAGCCCTAGGTTCAGTGTGAAATCCTGTCTCAAAAAATAAGTTAAATATCAAATGATGAAGACACCCAAAATTGACCTCTGGCCTCCACATGCAAGGACATACATGTGTACACACACACATGAGCATGTACACACATATACAAACAAATATATGTATACATATATATGTATGTATATTATAATACAAAAGATAAGACTGTCAGGTAGTTACTATAAAATTATTATAATCTACCCAATGTATATTAGATATCTTTCCAGTTCATAACTGTACATCTTATACAATTTAATAGTTCCTACTGTCAACATAAAGACAAAAAATAAAGACAAAAAAACCAAAGTCACATGAATAAAGGGCTAAAAAATGAGTTATTTTATGTGAAGACCATCACTTAGGGCTGATGATCAAAATTTTAATAATAATAAGACCCTGAAAACCAACTGATAGGGCAATGGAAACCGGTCTAAGGTTTTTAGGGAGCAGTACAGCAGTATATAACTTCATTTTTTTTTCCCTGAACAGGGTTTCTCTGTAGCTTTGGATCCTGTCCTGGAACTCTCTCTGTAGACCAGGCTGGCCTCCAACTCATAGAAATCCACCTGTCTCTGCCTCCTGAGTGCTGGGATTAAAGGTGTGTACCACCACTGCCCAGCGTTAGTATATAACTTTTTAATGAACATATCTTTTTTAAGATTTATTTATTATGCAGTTTATTTATTTATTTATTTATACAGTGTTCTGCCTGTGTGTATATCTGCATGCCAGAAGAGGACACCAGATCTCATTATGGATGGTTGAGAGCTACTATGTGGTTGCTGGGATTTGAACTCAGGAATTCTAAAGAGCAACCAGTGCTCTAACTTCTAAACCATCTCTCTAGCCGCTAGTGGGCATATCTTTGACTCAACAAATTCATTTCTAGCCTAAGGAGGGAACTATGCATAAGAATAAATGAGTATGCTGAAAGCAATTCATTGTAACACTTTTATAATCAAGAATAATTAAAATGAACTATAAAAAGATAAACTGTTCATCACAATGTTAAGCATCCCAAATAAAAGTAAAGTCCCAAGTCTGAAAATTTTGAAAAGAAATTTTATTCACTATGAGAACCTCTAAATTTTTTAAAATTTACTTATTTATTTATTTATTTTTGAGATAGGATCTTACTATGTATCCTTGGCTGGCTTGGAACTCCCTATGTAGAGCAGGCTGACCTCAAACACACAGAAATCTATCTGCCTCTGTCTCTGTTTCAAGTGTGGAGTGCCATGCCTGTTTTTTTTTTTTAAGTGAAACTTTCTAAGTGTCATATCACAAGTCTAATGGTTGAATGTATACATTTTCTTTCATATACTAAACAATACATTATTTTAAATATTGCATAAATTTACTCCACACATAATGTGTATGTATCATAAATGAATTCCATTCTTAGATTTGGGTTCCAGTCCCCAGGATATTTTATACTCAAATAACTATTCAAATAATTAAAAGAATTTCAAAATATCGAACGGCTGTAGTTTGAAGCATTTTGGTGAAAGGATATTAAGTCTATGATGGACTGGTTAATTAAATCAAGGTACCAAAAACATGAAGGGATACTATGGGATCACTAAACAATGTGTAGCAGTATTTATTGATATGGGAAGTGATACCTAAAAGTATGATGGATGGAAGAACAAGTGGGACAGAAACACTAGACTAGGGGGCAATAGTGGCATTATCATGTTTATGAAAAATTCAGCATAGTAACTCGTGTTGTGGAATGACAGGGAAAGGAAAGGCAAAAAAGAGAAGGAAGATAAAATTGTATTTCTAAATTACTAATACTGGTGGTCTTAGTTTTTGTCTGTCTGTCTGTCTGTCTGCCTATCTATCTATCTGTCTATCTATGGCATTTTTCAGACAAGGTTCCTCTGTGCAGCCCTGGCTAACCTGGAACTAGCTCTTGTAGACCAGGCTTACCTGGAACTCACAGAGATCCGCCTGCTTCTGCCTCCCAAGTGCTAGGATTAAAGGTGTGTGCCACCACCATCTGGTTTATTTTCATATTTTTCTACTTTAAATTGTTTTCCTTGGTGAAAACAATAAAACTTTCAATGATAAAGGATAGGAATGACTTTGACAAAAAGCATCCATGAATATTAATGAAATAGAGAACAGTACTCAAAATATGACAAGTATACAGCTGTTAATTAACAAAAATGAGAAATCAAAGATGAGTACAACTAGTTAACTAAAATATTTATTGATCGCCCCATAAACATTATATGGAATGTTAAGCAATGGGAGTCAAAGTAAGATTTGAACTGATGACTGAGATGTTCAGCAGGGAAACACCTTGCTGTCAAGCCTGGTGGCTTCAGGTAGAAGTATTGACTACTGCTAGTTGTCCTCTAACCCACAGCATGCAGTGGCACGTGTGGGCGCACACACACATACACACACACACACACGTTGGGGACCGTGGACCACCAGATCCTGAATTTCTTGTAAACAACTTGTTTTCCTCTGCTCTGAGCAAGAGACCCTGATGGCAGGGCAGTGGGTTCTGATGTCTGCACCTGAAAGATCCTGAGAGCTGGGGCGTGGCCAGAGCCCTATAGAAGCTGCCCCTGAGCACAATACAGTGGGCATTCTTGTATCAAGGATGACCCATGTTCCCATGTCTCTGTCTGCCTGTGTGCGTGTGTTTTTAAGTCTCCAGGCCAGTTCCCGGCTCGCGTACCGTCCTGTAGTGCAGGCACTAGACACACACACACACATACACACACAATTTTTTTGACTGAATTTTAAAAATGTAAAGGGCCAATGAGATGTCTCCATGGGTAACAAGTTTGTTGGCAAGCCTGACAGCCTGAATTGAATCCTAGAGCCCACAAAGGTATAAGATGAGACATAACTCCACAGGTCTGTTCCCTAACCTTCACAGGTGTGCTCCCCAGTCTTCCCCCACACTAGTGATGATATGTGATTTAAAATATAGGTAATATTTAAAAGCTATTCCCTAGTCATGGGGAACACGTAGTTTAGTGGGATAGAAATACCTGTAAATAGACCAAAATAATAAGAGAGATATACAGAAGCTATAGAAGACAATTATTTAGCTATGATTGTTTTCTTTGTTCTTTTTATTTACTTAGTTTTAAGAAAGGGTCTTGTGTAGCCCAAATAGTCATTCATTCATTCACTAATTCAGTTAGGTAGTTAATTAGGTAGATAGGTGGGGAGGTAGTTATTTTTGAGAAAGGGTCCCATGTAGCACACACTGCCTTGACCTTACCATAGAGCTGAGATGGATTTTCAGCTTCTTGCTGTTTCTTATGACAAGATAATCCAGGTTCTTACACATTTTCTCCACCAACCTAGAGTCAAGCATTTCTCCAACGAGTTTTGGTTATTTTGAATAAAAAACTTTTTTCCAAACTGCAGTATGAACACTAGTGGGTTTTCAAATTACAGTTTGAACACTCAGTGGAGAGTTAATCCTTGCTTGTAGTTCATTTAAATATAAAAAGAATAGTGCTTCAACATGAAAAACATCTGCTTGTCTCTGTCTCCAAAGTTCAGGGAATAAAGGCATGCACCACCACACCTGACAAGATTGATGTTTTCATTCCAAATTAGGACTACAGTTATCTGTTTAATCTTATCTACAGAACATCTATATATCATTTTTCCCATGCTAGGAAAATTCTTAAAGACACTGACTATGGAAGAATTAGAATATATCACTTAATCCAAGAATTTAAGTGACAAACTCCTCAGGAGGTGGAGGCAGGGTGGTCATGAGCACAAGGCTGACCTGGCCCACGTAGGAAGTCTGAGTCTTGAGGGGCTATATCCCGAGACCTTGGAAGGAAAAAGAGGGGAGGGAAAGGAGAAGGGAGAAGGAAGACCTCAACATTTATTCACTGGTTCTGCTGCAAGGGTGACATTTAAAGAACTCCACAGAAGAGGACAAGCCTGCAAGAACACTAACAACTTCATAGTGAAGTCGATGGGAAATGACAAGGAAATTAAACAAAGACAAAGGGGAATAAAATAGTAGCATCAAATGCTAGAAAAAGTTCTCAGACACACCAAGTCTGTACTCCTCCAGAATATTTCAAACTAGCAAGGATATGGCAGGCAAAGGAAAAGTGTTCATTAGCCATTTAGAGGGGGGAAAAATATTTTACTTAACATGAAAATAAATCCTAGACTAATCAAAGGATTCCATAACAAAACTATAAGAGTATAAGAAAAACTTTTAAAAAAGACTAGTGAAAGAAGGAATTTCTTAGCATAAATTACAAAAAATCATAAAAGACATACATTTTTTAACTTCTCACAGAAAGAAGTACCATAAAAACAGGTGGAGAAAAAAATGACAAACGGAAGAAACACTATTTGTTACATATATGATAGAGTACTCCTAAAATCACCCAGAAAGAAACAAACTGTGTAAAAAGGCACATGTAAGTCCCAAAGACAGGAACATAGATGCTAAGTAAAACAAACTAGATGTTGTTGGGGAATCTTATTTTAAGGTGTGTGATTTTTGTTTATGTTGCATTTGTTTAACTCTGTGAAGCTGTGATTCTTTTGCCTGTCTAAAACACCTGATGGTCCTAATAAAGAGCTGAGTGGCAAATAGCAAGGCAGGAGCAAGGGTAGACAGTACTGGCAGGCAGAGAGAATAAATAGAAGAACTGAGAGGAAGGTTGAGAGAACAAGGGGAGGAGGACGTCAGGGGCCAGGCACCCAGCCAGTCACGGAGTAAGAAGGAAAGTAAGATACACAGAAGGAAGAAAGACAAGAGCCCAGAGGGAAAAGGTAGATGGATTAATTTAAGAAAAGCCGGCAAGAAATAAACCACGCCAAGGCCAGGCAAGTATAAGAAAGAATAAGCCTCCATCCCACAAAAGGGGGAAAAAAAGAGCCAAAAGCCAAGAAAGAGTAAGAGCAAAACCACCACCAACAAGATGTATATATGCCCATTAGATTGAGTAAAATTGTCTTTTTCACGGAAAGTATACTGGTACATATGTGAAGAAGAATCTCTGGAAAGCAATCATAACTTACAAGTCTGTGCCTACAAAATATATTCCCCATAAATACAGAATATACTTTCTATGTAAACTGATTATAAAGCTGAAAATATCTGTTGATCACTAACAGGCATGATTAAACTAAGGTGTCTATAAATAGGAGCCAAAATAAATAGAATATTGTTGAGTCCTTAAAAAGACATGGAGATTTCACACTTTTAATCTCAATACTTAGGAGGCTGAGGCAGGAGGACTGGGAGTTCAAGATCAGCCTAAAACATATAACAAGATTGTCTCAATAGAAAAGAAAAAAGCTACAAGCAACCTATCATGTTAAATATAAAATTATTTCTATGTAAATAAATTCTGAAAGAAGGTGGTCATAGGCCACTATAAGTGTATGTGACATGAACTACATGCTTTGATTTCTGTTAGAATATACATATTTAGCTTGTTATTCAAAAATCTGGTATAGTTGATAATAACAGAAGAGTCAAATTCTTCATTTTTATAGGTTTTAAAATACCCAAGTTTGCAAAAAATAAAATCCAATAAACTATGCAGCACGAGTTCATGAGTGTGCATACACACACACACAAACACACACACACAGTTTTGGCTCAGTAGTTGAGCACTTACCTTGAATATGTGAGGCACTGAATTCAACTGTAAAAACATTGCCTCAAACTCTGGATCATAATATGATAGCTTCATTTGCTGTTTTTCAGCTTCCTGGGCTAGCAAAATGCTATACAACACTCTCCTGGTGCTAAGCCCTTACTCAGGAAACTGAGGCCCTTACTCAGATACGGGGTAACTATAATACAGAGATGCTGTGCTATGATGGTTCAGCAGGTTAGCTGTGCTAGATGCATTTTCTGCTTACAGAATTCTCAGGGAGGAACCTGACCATAAGTCAAAGAGCATGTCTACATATGTAGCCCACTTTGCATTTCTTTAAAAACAGAGTGTCATTTGTCCTGTCTAGTCTAGAAATTTCTATATAAATAAACATGGATGATTGTGATCCCCAGTCCCCGCCTCCCAAGTGCTACTCTACAGGAATGCACCAGCAGTGCTGGGAATGGAATCCAGAGAATCACGTATGCTAGGGAAGCACTGCCAAATGAGCTCTGTCCCAAACCTCTAACCTTATATCGATGTGGGATTCCCCTCTGTATGCTGTGAATAAGCTTTATTACCACTGGTTAATAAAGAAGCTATTTCAGCCAATGGCTTAGCAGAGTAAAGCCAGGCAGGAAATCAGAACACATATAGAGAATGTAGGTGGAGTCAAGGAGATGCCATGTAGCTGCCAAAGGAGAAAGACAGCCAGAACCTTTACCCATAAGTCAAAAACACATGGTGATAAGCAAATTAACAGGAATGAGTTAATTTAAGAAATAAGAGCTAGCTAGAAATACACCAGAGTCATCGGTCAAACAGTGTTGTAAATTAATATAGTTTCTGTGTGATTATTCAGGTCTGGGCGGCTAGGAAATGAATGAGTAGTCTCTGCTTATATTATATTTCTATTAAACATCTATTTAATTGATGTTGTTGCTCTGATCAGAGAAAAGGAGAACTAATGTCTTATTCTAACATTGTTCTTTTCTTCAATTCACATTTCTATTTATACATTTATATTTTTCTCAGATATTTTTAAGCATTTCTAACAAGCATATTACATTAGACTTCCATTTATCTACAGGGTAAGCATTCCAAAATCCAGGGGATCCAAAACCCTTTTCAGACCACTGCACACATGTAGTGTGCGCACACACACGCGCACGCGCACACACACACACACAAGCAAAACACTAATATACAAAAAAAGGTTTTCTTAACTAGCCAAAATATTTTGTTTCTAATTTGAAATTCATTTTATCTTAAGTCCTCATAACCTGGGAAAGCAAGGGGTCTCTGTGGTTCATGGAACTTAAGCATGGTAAGGCTGGTCAGTGTCCTAGAATTCTATCTGGCTAGGAAAATTTGTATTTCCTAAAAATAGATTGTTAAATGCTGAGTTTGCTTAACAGTGTTTTATTAGTTTGACTTAAGTTTTTGTTTTTCTAAATGACTGGATATATTTGACCAGGGATCTATTTAAAGGGTTCCCTTCTAATTAAGAGCACTGGCTACTCTTTCAAAGGATATGGGTTTGATTCCTAGCACCCACGAGGCAGCTTATAACAGTCTCTAATTTAGTCCTAGGGGATCTGATGAGCATCTGCACAGATACACATGCAGACAAACTACTCTCCCATGTAAAATAAAATAAAAATAATTTCTTTCAAAAGGGGGCTTCTCTTCATAGTCCCTTTTTTACAAGGAAGCTGCAATAGCAAAGCAGTCTACATCTGCTACATACAAGTTTACACTTTGTTACATGTAAAATTCTTTTACCCATCCCATAAATATTTATCGTTTCTATAAGGCATAAGACAATGTACAAAGGAGGTAGGATATAAATTAATAATCACCTAGGCAAAAAAAAAAGTTTATAGTGTAACAAAGTAGAGAGATTGGCTCATCATGCACCTTAACTACGTGGATGTAATTCTGGGGTCAAGAGTTTTAAACCACAAAGGCTGACAGCTTAGTCAAGAAAAGTTTCGAAATATGCCCTGTATGACCAAGGATCACTACCTTTTACCATGAAAGGAAAAAATGTGACTGTTCAATCTAGCTCAACATACACTTTAATAATTCATGACATGCATCAGTGTACAGGACATTAAACTGATTAGTTTTCATATTTATTAGTGGAACTGTATGGACATGTCTGTTTATTATTTATTTCCACCAAAAGTATTTACAAAACTTTGTAATACATACTTAAATAAAGATACACACAGGGTGGGCTGAGGAAATTGCTCAGAGGGAGAGTGCTCAACTTGTATGCTAAGGTCCTATGTTCAAGGCCCACCACCACCCATATACACATTCCAAAAGGAAAAGAGAAAGTATGCACATATATACTATAATCAAAGGAGATAATTTCTTGCCAAGATTCAAGAGTACAAACCTCTTAGCCTAGATACTAGCAAAATTCCCATGTCTGCATAAATGCACATCAGTTCTCACCAATGAACACTGTAAGCTGTAACCATATCGTTTCTAATGATGAGGATAGCAGATACACAATATTTAGTGCCTACTACACAGCAAGTAGATGCCAGTGATTTAACTAACTTTAATTTTTTCACAACCCTAAATGAAGTATTATCTCCACTTGACAAAAGAGGAAACAGAGAAAGCAAATAACGTGACCAGCGGTGGAGAAGCTGAAGAAGAGCAGCCTCAGGATTCCACTTCAGGCAGCTGTGCTCCAGTCATGTTCACAACCACCATGCTAACTATGTCTCTAAAGAAACCATTAGAGTTAAACCCTTGATACTTAATCACTCAACAACAACAACAATAAAAAACTGTTTTATGCCAGGAATGGATATTTCTATGAAGTAAATTTTAGAAATGGTGCAGTTTGTAAAATTTTGTCTGACAACTAAATTTACAAATCTTTATATCGATATTTTTCTTTGCAATAAAACCCCACATAAACAGGAAGGTTGGAAAGATGGTTCATTAGATAAGAGCACTGACTGCTCTTCCAGAGGACCTGGGTTTGACTCCCAGGACCCACATAGTGGTCACAACCATCTGTAACTCCAGTTTGAGAGACTCCAATGTCATCTTACCTCTACCGTGTTACACAGGCATGAACAAAGGCAAAGCAACCATACACATAAAACGTTTTAAACATTTTTAAAGTTATAGACATGATCCTGATGTGTGAGAGTAAATGCCCATAATCCAAGAACTAAAGCAGAAGAATCACCACAAATCTGAGGTTAGCTACAGATTACAAAGCACAATCATCCCAGTAAATGAGGAAACTGCTGCATGGAGAAATAAATCATTTGTTTAAGGTGAAAACACTAACTTCCAGAACCAGACAACAGTGAGACTCCAGAACTCACACTCTTAGTAACTTTACCACATCAGCTTTCCCAAATGTTTTGTATTAATACTAAGGGTGATAATAGTGGTTAATGCAACAACCACTTATAACTTGAGTGCTTACTATTTTTCCTTTTAACATCAACTGGAGACACTGGAACATTTACTCTTAAATATACTTTTAATCTTTAACGTTGTTAAATTTATAGTAACAAAATTGTTACTAAGATGACAAACTTCAGAAAAATATATATTGGGCAAATCTTCTCTGCCACTGGAGGCATTAAGATTAATTCTAGTCAGTACTCAACTTCATTTGGAAAAACAAAAAACCCAGGATAGCCAAAACAATCCTGGGCAACAAAAGAACATCTGGAGGCATCACAATCCCTGACTTCAAACTCTACTACAGAGCTACAGTACTGAAAACAGCCGGGTACTGGCATAAAAACAGACAGGAGGACCAGTGGAACTGAATCGAAGACCCGGATATCAATCCACATACCTATGAACACCTGATATTTGATAAAGAAGCAAAAAATATCAAATGGAAAAAAGAAAGCATATTTAACAGTGGTGCTGGCATAACTGGATATCAACATGTAGAAAAATGAAAGTAGACCCCTATATATCACCATGCACAAAACTCAAGTCCAAATGGATCAAAAACCTCAACAC
>PVIU01016345.1:19603-45377 GCA_004026605.1 Ondatra zibethicus
CGCATTGGCACAGGGAACCACTTCCTAAATAGAACCCCAGCAGCACAGACACTGAGAGAAACAATTAATAAATGGGACCTCCTGAAACTGAAAAGCTTCTGTAAAGCAAAGGACACGGTCAACAAGACAAAACGACAGCCTACAGAATGGGAAAAGATCTTCACTAACCCCACATCAGACAGAGGTCTGATCTCCAAAACATAAAAAGAACTCAAGAAATTGGTCACCAAAAAATCACGTAATCCAATAAAACAAAAAGGAGTGCAGACCTAAACAGAGAACTCTCAACCAAGTAATCTAAAATGGCTGAAAGACACTTAAGGAAATGTTCAACATCCTTAGTCATCAGAGAAATGCAAATCAAAACAACTCTGAGATTCCATCTTACACCTGTAAGAATGGCCAAGATCAAAAACACTGATGACAACTTATGCTGGAGAGGTTGTGGGGAAAAGGGAACACTTCTGCATGGCTGGTGGGAATGCAAGCTGGTACAACCCCTATGGATGTCAGTGTGGCGATTTCTCAGAAAATTAGGAAACAACCTCCCTCAAGACCCAATAATACCACTTTTAGGTATATATCCAAAGGATGCTCAATTGTGCCACAAGGACATGTGCTCAACTATGTTCATAGCAGCTTTGTTTGTCATAGCCAGAAACTGGAAACAACCTAAATGCCCCTCGATTGAAGAATGGATAAAAAAAAAATGTGGTACATTTACACAATGGAGTACTACACAGCAGAAAAAAATAACGACAGCTTGAATTTTGCAGGAAAATGACAGAACTAGAAAGCACTATTTTGAGTGAGGTTAACCCAGACACAAAAAGACAATTATCATATGTAGTCACTCATAGGTGATTTATAAACATAAAGCAAAGAAAACCAGCCTACAAACCACAATCCCAGAGATCTTAGACAACAATGAGGACACTAAGAGAGACTTACATAGATGTATTCTACATGGGAAGTAGAAAGTATAAAAAGACAAGATCTCCTGAGTAAACTGGGAGCATGGGGACCTTGGGGAAGGGTTGAAGGGGGGGAAGGGAGAGGCAGAGGGGAGCAGAGAAAAATGTACAGCTCAATAAATATCATGGAAAAATAAAAAAGCAAAAAAAGAAAAGAAGGAACAGCCCTACAAAAAGAAAAGATTGATCCTAGTTTATATTCAGATGATTACATGTCTACTGCTACTCCACATGGAATAGAAACTATGACACAGAGGCATGAAAACAATAAAAAGGGAGAGAAATGTCTTCATTGACAAGATGCTGGGAATTTTGTGATGACATACAAGAATGGTTAAGACATCTGTGAAGTAAAGACATTAATCAGTAGCTATAGTGACAAAACAGATATATATAGTTACATGTTGGCGTACATGAAATACAAGCTACAGCAATGACAACCTTAGCACTGCCACAGGACTGAGAAAGGTTTCACAAAAGGCTTTTGGGGAATGGTGGTTTTTCCAGAATAAACAAACGAGAACTAGGGGCACATATAGTTAATTCTCCTCAATTTTAATGACAACTTATCCATCAAAAGTTAAGGTTTATTTGTAAATCTCCTATAGTAAAAGAAATACTAAAATAAACTTTTAAAAAGTAGGTAGATACCTAAATACTGAAAATATAATTCTTAATATGGCAAATTTAACTAAATAACAATTTTTAAAATTACCTCCTGCTAGTTGCTCATTTCCTTGATTTTATTTGCCATTGATCTAACTCAATATGGGGAGGGTTACATTCGTGCAAGTCAGCACAGCTTAATGGTTAACCACATTCAGCTGCCAGCTATGTGCACGCTGCAAACAGCCGTGTATATAAAGTCAAGAGGTTCAGCTCCCCTTATAGGAGGAAGTAGTTCCAAATTGCTTAAAATTGAATAATTAGGACAAAAATGCACACAATTAAAATATTTCTTTTTATTGTTCCTCTAGTAATTTCATCCAGAATTGATACAGACAATTCATCATCTGATTCTGTATCTTCAGAGCCAAAATCAAGATTTGCTATGTTAGATGATGTCAAAATTTTAGCCAATGGCCTCCTTCAGCTGGGACATGGACTTAAAGATTTTGTTCATAAGACTAAGGGACAAATTAATGACATATTTCAGAAACTCAACATATTTGATCAATCTTTTTATGACCTATCACTTCAAACCAACGAAATCAAAGAAGAGGAAAAGGAACTAAGAAGAACTACATCCAAACTACGAGTCAGAAATGAGGAGGTGAAGAATATGTCACTCGAACTCAACTCAAAACTTGAAAACCTACTAGAGGAGAAAACCGCACTTCAACAAAAAGTTAGTGCTTTGGAGGAGCAGCTAATGAATTTAATTCAAAGCCAACCTGGGGCTCAGGAGCACCCAGAAGTGACATCACTTAAAGTAAGTAGAACTCATAGCATCCTAACTATTTTCCATGTGGATTTTTAAAAGTACATCTTAAAGACATACTATTTTAAATACTCTACCATGTTACTAAACTACTTAATACTTTCCAGAAAGAAATTTTACTAGGAAATAAAATTTTCCACTGTAATTTTAATTCAGGTTTTGCTTGCCTAATATTATATTTGAAAATAGCTAAAATACATATTTCATAGGATGATTAACTAAAAGTTGAGAGATAAAGTTTATAACGTTCAATTATTATGTTACTGCTAATTACTAGAGGTAAAAAATTAAAAAAATTTAAATTTAATACTATTCTTCCATGAACAAAAATAGATTAATACTGTAAATGGTATATTTTAATTCCTTTGAAACATTGTTTCTTTTAGTTTAAATAAAACTCAGAAAATTTCAGAAATGGCAATTTTTAATATAGTAACAAAAGTATATATTATTTGAAAAAACACAGGAAATGATAGCCAATGTTCACTTTTCTAACCCACTACCAGTTTAAAATTATATGACTGTTACAAATGAATAAAAACTTAAAAAGACAGAGAAAATTTTAAACAAACTAAAATCTGTGTGTAGAGTTTTGTAGAACAGCAAGATAACAGCATCAAAGACCTCCTCCAGACTGTGGAAGAGCAATATAAACAATTAAGTCAACAGCACAGTCAGATAAAAGAAATAGAAAACCAGGTAAGTCAGCCTAATGCTCTTTTCAATCTGTTGCACTGGCTGATGTAAACACGGCCTATTAAAACAGCACTCCACAGCTAATCAATCTGCTTGCAAACTTTCTGTGCAACTGGCCACTAATGTGTCTTGTGTTTTCCTCACATGTCCTACAAAGCAAACAGCAGAGTCTATCATTTAGAACTGTGAGGAAAAAGGATTCATAACTGCATGCATTAAATTGATCCTACTGAATTTTAAATCAGGTCCTGAACCTGTTCTGCTCAAAACCCTCACAATAGCTTCCTGTCTTACTCATCATTATCCTGAGAACCTGTGATGACCTGGCCTCCATCATCTCACTGATTCCATCTCACTGGCTTCCTTGCTGTTCCTGAAGTACAGGAAACACGCTGCCTCCAGGGCCTCTGTCTAAAATGCTCTTTTTTCAGGTATCTGCACTTCTCATATACTTTCTTCAAATACAAAATGTTCAGTGAAGCTGTCAAGGCATTTAATCAAAAATAAAAATTCTCCCAAAAGTCACTAATCCAATTATTCCTCAACATCTTATATTCAGCAAAAATAGAAAGTTATTTCTTGCCTATCCCTGAATTAAACTGGAAGATCTATGAACCTAGGATTCTTTTCCTATTACTTTATTTACTAAAACCCTTCACTTAAAATACTGTACAGCACATAGTAAGCATTCAATATTTGAAATGACCATGGTGGTATCATATTAGGCACACAGAAGTTAATAAAGTTGGCCAAGACTGTGATCCATACTGTTGGAAAGAGAACATATTCAAATATTTTAAGCAAAGCATATAGCCTTACTGGTTCTTTTCCTTTTAATCAATGTCTCGTTTTGTTTGTTTCATTCTCTTAATTTTGTTACTTATTAAATAATATGCTTGATTAAATGTCTCAAGAACAGAATGCCTATACATTCTGAACAGCACTGTTTACTCCTCTCTGCTCCCTTGCAGAGCTGGGTTCAGGCCTTTATGCACAGGCTCAGCAGGAGCCCTGCCACTGAGCTCCATTTCCAGCCCCGTTTATTGTTCTTACCACAGAAAACAGTAACAATATAAACTCAAAGACAATGTGTACATAATTGTACTATTGGTATCCTTACCCAGAATTCCTTAATTATATATTCAATTGCATTTTAAAAGTAGATTTATATTCTTTTATCAGCTCAGAAAGACTGGTATTCAAGAACTCACAGAAAATTCCCTTTCTTCTAAATCAAGAGCACCAAGAACTACTCCCCCTCTTCAACCGAATGAAACAAAAAATATAGAACAAGATGGTAAGATAATCTGGTGGGTTTTGTCTATAAAATTCCCTATTTTTAGGACCTGATCTAGGCTAAAAAAATAAAAAGACATATATATCAAATATCATCACCAAATGTCAACTTAATTAGATCCTGGTTTTTTAGTTGTTTTTTTTTAACATTTTAACACTATATATGGCATTAAGATATGAAGCTGATATGAAAACACAGACTAATTATTAATTTCATAGATAGAAAATGATACTGCAGGTGTAGAATAAATTTATGTTTATAAAAGCCTTGGAAACCTATGCAAGGGGCCAAAGGTCATTATTTAAAAATTACTTTCAAAAGCAACAAACAAAATACAGTCATGTGTAAAAAGAAAAAGTACACTTCTAAAAACTGATAAAGATTATGAAATTCTTCTCTTCAAAAATTGTGCTTTCCTTTCTGCTTAAAATCTTTTACAGATATAACAAAAGTTCTGGGGAACAAAATCTCTATTTCCAGCCAGACTTCAACAAAACTATATATTCCCAACAGTTATTTTTGTTTATGTAATTCACATAGGAAAAATACCTGTTAGCTCTCTTCCTGTATGTTCACTGCTTCTACACATCTGTAGATTCTAGTTATGACCCAAACCCTGTACTGAATTTCCACTACTTAATATTCTTACTATGCCTAACAAATTAGTAATGCTTTTTAAAATTCTCATTTTGTAGATTTTTCTTTAAAATAAGTAAGTTGGAAATGTTATTTTAATGTTAGTTGGAAAGTTTGCTGTCTAGAAATATGCCTTAGCATATACATTACTGAACAGTCACACCAATTCCATGTAACAGCAAGCTCCAAAAATATTCCACTCCTAAACATTACATTATTATGTTTGTTGACTCTAGACCTTCCTGCTGACTGCTCTGCCATTTATAACAGAGGTGAACATACAAGCGGCGTGTATGCCATTAGAACAAGCAACTCTCAAGTGTTTAATGTGTACTGTGACACCCAATCAGGTAAAACCTGCCTAAGCAAAGAATGGGCTAAAGTAAATTAAAGATATTCATTGCCTATTACCAAGACTAAGCCTGTTATTAATCCACAGAATATGATTATTTCTGCAAATTTGGGAACATAATAAATTATAAAGTACATTACCTTAACTATATAATACCAAATTAACAAATCACCTCACAAAGCCACCAATTAAAACCAAACTTAAAACAAGGTCATTTTTTCCATCAACATTAATCTACTAAGCATAACTACATCCATTAACACCCTCCAGGTAGCCCATGGACATTAATTCAACACCGGAAAGATGGGTCACAAGACTTCAACGAAACGTGGGAGAACTACAAAAACGGTTTTGGAAGTTTTGACGGTAAAGTGATTTCCTTGCATTATTCATTTATCTGCTAATTTAACAATATGAACTGGATGTACTGATACAGGCCTGAGATTTGAACACTGGGGGCGGGGGAATGGAATGAAGCAGAGGATGGAAAGTTCAAGGCCAGTCTGGACCACATACTGAGACCCAATTTCGAAGAAAAAAATGTAAGTTAAGAAACAATTATAAAATGGACAATGGAAATGTAACAATAAACAAAAAACCCAGTCTTCATACATCTGATTGATAAATATTACACGTTAGCAAGTACAATTATTTTAATTGTACTTATCTCTAATACATGTCTGCTCTTAAGTATGCTTGTTGAAATTTAATTCAATAGTTCATGATTATCATAATGATTATTAGGGAAAAACATAAGTACCATGGGCTTTAGAAAGCGGTAAGGCTACGAGTGAGCTGCAAAGGCAGCATCATAGTGCTCTTCCATTGCTATTTTAAGTACAAAGCACCGTGAGGTTAAAATGGAGCTGGAGGTATACCTTGCAGCAGAGCACCAGACTAGCACTACACTGGGACTGATCCCCAGCAGCTTAAAGAAAGTAATAAAGTAAAAAATGAAACAGAGTTGAAACGTACAGGGGAACTGTCAGAGATACAGTGTCTAGCTACTTAAATACTAATTTCAATTTTAATTATTCAAGTATTATAAATACATACTACAGAGCTATGGTTCTCTGTGATATAGTTAATGTAGAATATTCTATTTTGATCACAAAACTAAACTATAAAAATAATCAAAAGAATATAAAATAAACAGATACTTAAATCCCAAAAAACACATTATGGACTTCTGTGAATGTGTAAGTATTCACTTATAAAATGGAATGCATCTGCTATTACACCAAATTTTTAAGACTCAGTACTACTTGACTATTTTTATTTTCTCTACTCACAATATTAGTTAAATCCTTAAAGAGAAGGTAAATTCAGTAATATTTTGTAGTTCTAACTCTGAAGCACAATTAATAAAAACCTCAGAGACAGAAATTGGGATTCACCCTGAAGGTCAAGAAAGCAAAACAGGCAGGCACTAGCTCTTTCCTCTACCTCAGGGTAAAATGGTGATCCTGCCTCCATGAATCTCAGAATGAGACTGAGAGTGATATTTCATTTGTATTTTAATAAATAAAGCTTGCCTGAAGATCAGAAAAGCAAAGCAGCCAGCCACTGGCTCTTACCTCGACCTGAGTCCGAAAAATGGTGATCCTGCCTCTAGGAAACTTCAGAATGAGACTGTGACTAAGAGCTGTCTCTTCCCATTTTATATTCCTCTCTAGTTCTGGGATTAAGGGCGTGCACCACTACTGACTGGTTTCTATGGCAACTAGTGTGGTTACTGGGATTAAAGGTGTGTGTCATTGCTGCCTGGTCTGTAAGGCTGGCCAGTGTGGCTGTTTTACTTTTCTGATCTTCAGGCAAGCTTTATTTATTAAAATACAAATGAAATGCCACTGCATAACTCTTCTGAGATTGAGTTTAACACTAAAAGACTGACAGTTCAGAATGATCATTGATTTCTAATCAGAAACTAATTCCATTTATAATCCTTAAGTGAAGTATACTAACTCAGCAGCAATGATGAAGTATTTATTTTTATCAATAAATATTGGTTGTATAATGAGCTACTTATATAACTGCTGTTTTTAATTCTGAATAAAAAGTTTTAATTATAGAGAAAAATGCTAATAACAAAACATTCAAATCTAATGTTTTTGTTAATTGCGAGATTCTTTTTCTATTTTAAAATAACCAAGTTAACTGAATATGTAAAAGCATTCTCTTGACTGAATGTAGGCATATTAATTAACATCTCATATACATAAGGAGGTACAAATGAGATATTACTCTATCATTGACCAAACCTTAAAGTACCTATAATAATGCAATACTGTCATATATAAAACATCTTGTGAAATAGATTTTGAAGCAAAGTTGGGGTTTATCAAGACAAGATTTTAATATAGACTAAACAAAAACTCAATTAACAAGAGAGAAAAAGTCACACATAACCAACGGACAGTTAGTTGTACTGGGTATAGTTCAGTGGGAGAGTCTTCCCCAAGGTGCATGAAGTCAGATTTAGTGCCCAGAACTCAAAGAAAGTTAAAAAAAATTAAATAATAATAATAATAAAAGGAAAGTTCAGAAACAGAGGGAAAGAGAAAGGGAGGGACAGTGTATATATCCAGACACAGACATGAGTTTCACAAAAGTGTGCATTAAAAAAAGTTTTAGAAAGGATTTGTTTTGGGTTTTTGAGATAGGGTCTCATGTAGCCCAAGATAGCCTTAAGCAGCTCTGTGTAGCTGAGGACTGAACAATTCTTTCTGTTTGACCTCCCAAGGGTTAATTAATATTACAAGCACACACCACAATACCAATAATATAAATGCTTTACAGGGCTTCAAAGTAACCAAGGAGTCAGGACGAAAACAACTCATTTACTTCAGGGAATTTAAAAGAACGTTAAAAATTGGCCAGGGAGCATGACTGTACATACTTGTAATCACAGCACTGGAGGGGCTGAGGCAGGAAGATCTCAACTTTGAGGTCAGTCTGGGCTAAACAGTGAGAACCTGGCAAAGGCACACACAAAGACGAGTCAGCCAGGACCTAATCTGTAGTTAACAATACACAGGTGTCGCTTCCTCCCACACATACCTTTTCTCTTTAGGAGAATTTTGGCTGGGCCTAGAGAAGATCCATGCAATAGTGAAACAGTCTAACTACATCTTACGACTTGAGCTCCAAGACTGGAAAGACAGCAAGCACTATGTTGAATATTCCCTGCACCTGGGAAGTCATGAGACCAACTACACGCTACATCTGGCCGAGACGACTGGTAATGTTCCCGAGGCACTCCCAGAACACAGAGATCTGATGTTTTCTACATGGGATCACAGAGCAAAGGGGCAGCTCTGCTGTCCAGAAAGTTACTCAGGTATTTCATTAATGCCAATACTTTTTTCTTCAAAGTACCCCTCTACAGTTTTAACTATTATCTATAATATCAATTTTTTAAAATACTAATCTTAAGTAAGTATTCTCTCCAAAGACAAAAATCTACTGGTTGTAGTTTGAAGTGCTAATTCTGGTCCAGCTGGCAATTTTACCTATGATACTCCTCAAACACTATTTTGATGGTGTACATGGGTTACAAAGATGAATTAATACTGGAATACATGCACCTACCACATAATATCGTTTATATGAAATAAAGATCTAACCATGAAAAACATTAACAGCTACTAGACAGGAGGCATTATCCAATTAAATCACACATCTGTCTTCTTCAGGAGGCTGGTGGTGGTATGACGTATGTGGAGAAAACAACCTAAACGGTAAATACAACAAACCCAGAGCCAAATCCAAGCCAGACAGGAGAAGAGGGATCTACTGGAGGTCACAGAATGGAAAATTACACTCTATCAAATCATCCAAAATGATGATTCAGCCCACCGATTTAGAAAGCTTTGAATGAAATGAGACAAAGTAAAAGGCCAAGAAATTAAATATTAAAATCCTCCCAGATTACTGTAGTATAATAATCTGGTATTAAATCTTTAAAGGAATGCTTGAGAAATGAATTCACTATTAAGATCAGACACCATCACATCAATTTAACACCATTTGTTTTTCTCAATCAAACCTCCTACAATATCATTTGTTCATGTTTGTGATGTGGGAATCAATTTAAGATAGTGCAAATCAGCTGGAAGTGGTGGTGCATGCCTTTAATCCCAGCACTCAGGAGGTAGAGGCAGGCGGATCTCTGAGTCTGAAGCCGGCATAGCCCATAGTGTGTGTTCCAGTACAGCAAGGGCTACACAAGGAAACCTTGCCTCAAAAAAACAAAAAATAAACAAATAAAAACATGGCTCCAATCTAAATCATAACTAATGGGAAAATTCTAAATCATTCTTATATTTAAAATCTTAAAACTTCAACTTAAAAAAAAGTGGTATTTTCATGTTAAACTTCAAAAAGTAGTATTTTTACAGGTCTCAAATGCTATCTTAATAGTTTCAGAATTAAATTCAGTCAATTTAGAATACACATCTGTAATAGGAACTTTTAAAATTATGCTTCATTTTGCTACAACATAGTCTGGAGTAAATTTTTAAGGATGTCACATAAAGCTGAGTGCAATGGTGGTTTTGCAGTAGGCCCAACATCTACCAACGTGGCAGGTCTGCATCATACTGACTTTGTGTCAAGAAGACAGTAACTTAGCGTATATTTAGCTTATCTACACTGTGAACATTTTATATACTTCAACAGTTAATACTATGATAGTGATTTTAAGAGACATCTGTCAAGGGCTGGAGAGATGGCTCAGAGGTTAAGAGCACTGCCTGCTCTTCCAGAGGCCCTGAGTTCAATTCCCAGCAACCACATGGTGGCTCACAACCATCTGTGATGAGATCTGGTGTCCTCTTCTGGTCTGGTGGCATACATGCAGACAGAACACTGTATACATAATAAATAAATAAATCTTAAAAAAAAAGAGAGACATCTGTCAAAATGAAATAAGAATGATGCCTTTGTAGCATTAAATGGAAGTTTAAGAAGAATTTAATATCCCTGGACATAATGTAGAGCCAACATTTTGTGTATTTTTAAGTAGAATTAAAAATCATTATAGATTATCATATTTTAAAGCCTGATAGGTATGTATGTATGTTCAAAACATCATAGACACTAACATTACAGTATTGTTTCTAAAACAAAATGATTGTTTCTAAAAAGTAATTCAAACTTTAACTCCCCAAAGATCCTTGGATACAAGTATTTGTATCATAACATCCAGCACCTACTAGCGTTTGTTTCAAGTATTTTGCTCCATGGTTATAGAATCACCTGCTGCTCTTGCAGACCTGAGTTTGGTTGCCAGCACCTGCACTGGGGGCTCACAAGCACTGAAACCCCAGCGTCAGGGGATCCAATGCCTTCTTCTCACCTCCATGACACATGAACACAGGTCATAGACACATTCACATAAACAAAAATGTATCTTTTTATTTATTTTTATTTCATGTGCATTGATGTTTTGGCTACATGTGTGTCTGTGGAGGGTGTCCGACCTCTTGGAGCTGGAGTTACAGACAGTTGTGAGCTGCCATGTGGGTGCTGGGACTTGAACCCAGGTCCTCAGGAAGAGCAGCCAGTGCTCTTAACCACTGAGCCACTTCTTCAGCTCCAAGAACTATATCTTCCAAAAAATAAAAAATTCTGAGTTAAACCAAGTCTTTAAATATAAGTAGTATCCAAGTTATACTGAGACTTGCCTCAATCAATATAGCTTAAGTTATACTATATCATACATATCTTTAAAATCACCTAAGAGACAAATATGGTCTATGTGGATCCTGTATTAATATTTTTCTATAGAAAAACACCAAAAAAAGCAAGAAAAAGCCACAGTTTTAATAGTTACAATTCAACCTGCTGAAAATTTACTTTGAGTTTTATAGCTGAATACTAAAATGGCTCCATTACAAAAAAAAAAAAAAGCCATAAACCCTGGAGCACAAATGACTCATGACACAGCACAGCAGGTGTTCCTTCTAGCTGCTCTCCTTCCTTTTCTTAAACTCTCAGAAGATGGGTTTCATTCTGCTCCCTTTAGAAGTACCAAACTGGTCTCCCCCACCCCACTCCCAGAATGCTCAGATTGAGAGATTATTCTGGAAGAGAAAGGCTTCCTCTTTACATTTCCCAGAGTGTTGTCCTGTCTCACTTCTTTGCCTGAAGAAGATTTTAGCACTGACCCACGGCAGTCAGTCCCTTTCCACTTGCTCTCTCCAGCACTTACTACTAGTCGCCTTCCAGTACCGCTACACTCGCCATCCCTCCCTTGGGTCCACTTTCAGAAGTCTAGTCCTTCCTCTTACCCTCTGACCATCATGGAGCAACACAATCTTCTGAGGGAGCGAGGCCTGTGTGTAGAGTGAAAATATGCTTGTGTTCATGAAAAAGTGTTAAGTATGTGTATGTGTGTGTGTGTGGCAGCTGTCCACCCCATCACTCTCCCCCTTATTTGTGGAGACAATGGTCTGACACTGAACTGGAGCTAGCCAAACAGCTCCAGAAACCCACCTGTCTCTGGCGCCCAACACTGAGGCACCAACGGGGCCTGCCATACCTGGACGTTATGCAGTAGGTGATGGGGATTCAGAATCAAGCACTCAGGGCTCTGTAATGGACACTTCACTGACTGAGCCATTCCTCAGTCCCAAAACGGTATTTATAAATGTAACCCTCAAATATTCTGTCTGCACTCATGGACTCTATTTTCCATGGAAAAATTCCCCAACTCTACATCTTCAACCCATATAATCTTTGTTTAGATCCCGCCTTCTCACACTGCTTACTAGCCACTTCTCCCTCCATCCTACAGACACATCATAGTAGCCCAGCCCCTTGCAGGTCTTTTCAATTCCTCTCCCTCCCTCTCTAAACTTCACACCCTCTTAACTTTTATAGCCATCAGCATCACTACCAGGCTATTTGTCTGGAACCTGGAGAAGGTCTGGATTTTTACTTAAATTGTAAACACAGCCTCTCATATCCTATAACCTTCTTTTGAAATCTTTCTGATAAGATTTCTTCTCAAGGATTGCCTTTGGTCTCTTCAACTCCTAGCCTACTAATTATCAATCATACTATAACAAATTTATAATAACAACATCGTGCCTGTTTTGTTTAAGGCTATCTTCTATAGAAATACAACATCAGATAACAATTAAAATATATCCCTGTAACAGATTTTCAAGTTACAGGATAATGACATGCCACATAATAAATTTCTCTTAAAATTTTACTGGAATCTTACTTTAAAACATAGGATCTTATTACATATGAATCATATCTCATACTCCATATATCTAACACCATATAAAAAGTTATTTTCTCCAAAAAATCTCCTAAGAAGTGATGCTCCTAAAAGATGCCATACTCATTCATGTGGATCTCACATAAGCCCTATTGCCATACGGTCACAGGAATGTTTTCCAATTAGAAGAGCAATTGCCTATAATGAGATTCAAATCCTTCCAGCAATCTAAGGTCCCTAGTACCCGAGCCCGATCAGTGTCTGAGGCAGCCTAGCTGGCCTCAAACATGCCATCCATCTTTCTCTGCCCCCTAAGGTCAGAGATTGTATGTATGCACCACCATGCCTGGCTCCTCTTTAACAACTTTACCCCAACACAATGCTGCTCTTTTGAAATCAAACTTTATATACTTTAAAACATCCTATTAACCAGGCGGTGGTGATGCACACCTTTAATCCCAGCACTTGGGAGGCAGAGGCAAGCAATCTCTGTGAGTTCAAGACCAGTCTGGTCTACAAAGAGAGTTCCAGGACAGCAAGTACTATTACACAGAGAAACCCTGTCTCACAAAACCAAAACAAACAAAAACAAAAAAACCCCATGAAACATCCTATTAGTATTTCCCTAATTAATCCCTAATTAATCTGTCTACAATTCCTCCTCTCTCTTTCTGATTGGATAGGACATATTTATATTCTGAGGTACAGGTAATCTTCCTTCTTCCATAGCTCTAGTAAATGGTCACTCAATCTTCCTTGTACAGCACTTGTGTCTATAGCCCTCAAATGGTAGCATTACATAGACAGAAAAGTAAACCTAGAAGATTATAGTAAAAATTGAAAGGCAGTAATTAAAAGGCTAAGAGCATCAAACATTCATCTACCTGATCTTAGTGAATTACTGTTCAATCTTATATCAAGAGCTTACTCTTAACCAGTATGAGAGCTAGCATACACATTTCTCATTCCATTGTCACCTGTTACTGTATGATCTATTTACATATTTTCATACTGACATCTTTCTAGTAGCATAACTCATGGCAGTTAGCTTACTCATACACTAGTAGAGATGTATTAACTAGCCTGTATTTATTGAATTCCTACTTTATAAAACTTATTCCAAATTTGTATTCTTATACATACTGCCTTCTGTACAGAATAACAGTATCACCCCATTTTTTGTGCCTAACACTAACACCTACAAGCAATGCACTTCTGTGTACACTACTTAGTGATTATCCAACACGGCAGTTTTGAAAACTGAAAGTCATCAAACAATTGCCCCTTTTAGCAAAGTCCAAAGTGTTTTCCGTGGGTGAAAATCACCTAGGGCAAAATTACTCAATTGGTGTCAACTGTGCAGTTCAAGGCTGTGTGTGAAAGCAGGGTTGACAAGTCCCTACAATATGCCTTCATAGGGTGAAGTTTCAAATGAGTTTTATAAAATATAAATATAACAAAGAATTCCATGTAAACCACAAAAACGGTTTGCTACAGCTCCAATGCTCTAAGATAGTAACACACCTAAAAATGATTAGGTTTACTGAAACAGCAATAAACAACCTTAAAGACACAGAATTGTTGCTGCTCATCTTCAGAGAAGCAGCCAACAAGCTTCAGACTACAATTCCACAACCAGGAATATCCACCTGCCAAAGCTTCCTCACTGGGTGCTCATGGCCAGAGAAAGCACTTAAATGGTCTTATGAACAGAATGTTTAAATACACTCACATATTTTTAAAAGCCAGATCTTAGGTTATCGCCGTTCAAACTCCTTTAAGAAAATAATCCATACAAACACTTCTGGTGGAAATAGTTTAACTTTTAGGGTAAATGAACAGAACTCTTTTCAGGCTGCTCCTGTTTCTGGAACTTTATCTCTCTCTTGGGAGCCTGGGATAGCACACCACCACCCTGACTTTTTAAAAACACCTGTGTGGCAATATGAACGTGCTAGGAAATCGGCCTCTCAACTCAAGAGTTTTCACAGATTCTCTTAATTTTCAGTACCACTCATAGTAAATTAAGAATGTAAAAAATGAGCCATAGCAATATCAGCAGTGTATAACAACTGTGATATTGAGAATGCAAACATTTTTATATCCCAAATATTATGGCTATCGCAAAATACTGCTTAGAAAATAGCTGAGCGGGTGGTGGCGCACGACTTTAATCCCAGCACTCGGGAGGCAGAGGCAGGTGGATCTTTGTGAGTTTGAGGCCAGCCTGGTCTACAAGAGCTAGTTCCAGGACAGGCTCTAAAAACTACAGGGAAACCCTGTCTCAAAAAGCAAAAAAAAAAAGGAAAAAAAAGTCTTTTTGATTATATCAGAGGACAGAATGTTTTAGTTTAATTCATTAATAAAGAATACGATTAATATTTATCACTTTAATTCAACATAATTGATTTCTTTTATTAACCCTATGCATTTTATGAACTAAAATATTATTCTAAAAACCTAAGATTATAGGATTCACATATACCCAAAAATCAAGGATTGCTCTGCAAAGGGAGATCTACCATAACACAAGCACAATTTATAAGAAGTAAGTATCATGTGAGCCCCATGTGCTCGCTCACACTGACCTGGTCTGGCTAGCCAAGCTGCACCTTGAAACAAAACATTGGGGGAAGTTAAATGGTTCATTATAAGCTTATCAAATGACTCAAAAGAAAACTAGTAACATACAATTCAAAGTAGGTTTTAAAACTAACATTTGTTATTGTGGCTACCAGAGTCCTTACCTGTCACAGAGACACCCCATAAATACAAATGACATGCAGTGACTGACATAATGAGGAAGTCAACTGTAATTAATTACACTAATCTGTGTGTGTGTGTGTGTGTGTGTTTAGTATTTCATAGAATAGAACAACAACCATTTCACAGACAATAAGAATACTGGTGTTTATGAAGAGGAGGGGGTCCATACAGCCAACTGTGAAGGGCAGTATCATACAAACTGCATGCTTTTATTTTGATCTTCACACTAATAATTACCAAACTTCTCTTACAGTTTTAGTTATAGCACATTTGCTAGCCACACTTAAAAAAATAAAATTAACTAGATAGAAAAACAAAGATACAAAAGTTCAACAGGCAAGCACAACTAAGGCTATTGTTGGGAAAGAGGGCAACTCTCACAGTCTGCCAAGAATATCATGTGCTTTGTGGACATGTCTCAAAAAAGTAGATGTCAACAAAACAGAAGGATTTGCTCAATTAGATGTACCTTGATCTAGTACAAGTCAAAGGCTACAATAGTCATCAAGAAATTGTTTGGAACACAAGTAACACCATGAGGGAGCTACTAACTTCTAAGCAATTTCAAACATTTAATAAAATCCCAGTACGAAAGGGCTCATTGCTGCTTATCAAATGTAACAACTACAGAGAGTCTTTTATATGATAACAGGATAGCATAAGCAATCAGTTGATAGGCTTCACTTATGTGGCTTACTAGTTCTATGTCTTCCTATTCTTAATTGCATCTATCATTTACCACTGTAAAGGATTTCAAAGACTGGGCCTCTTCTCGGTTAACTGTACTGAAAACTAGCTGACCAGCTACACAGGAAAAAGCCTGTCATCTAACGCGACAGTTTACACTTGCAACCTCAGACCTGGGAGGTAGAGATGGAAGAACCCTGAGTTCTGGGTGACAAAGCAACAACCTATCTCAAAAAATACACATGTGGTTATCAGTCCCGTGGACACTGGAGGTCCGAGAAAAAGGACAAAACTGGCCAATGCTAACTTTCATAGCCTCCCTTTACATTCTGTATTTTATTATGGAGGAGGGGAGACATATCCATGGCCCATACATAGAAATCAGAAAACAGCTATGGAAAGTTGGCTCCTTCCTTCCACAATGGCTCTAAGGGGATCAAACTTCAGTCATCAGGCTAACACAGCAAGTACTTTTACCCAAAGAGCTATGTCACTAGCCCCATCCCTCCTCTTTTCACCTATTTATACCTTCAAAGTCCAGTGTCTTCATGCATTTCAAATCACCCTCTCTAAGACTGTGTAATGTATGAATTTCTAGGGCACACAGGATTCCATTTTCCCATATTGAGAGAAAGAAAATCAACTGATAGGAATTTTAAATAATGATAACATAGAAACCAATCTATAGTTTTTGGATGAACAACTAGTACTTACTAATACTAACCATTTCAAATAATAAAAAGTTTAATCATAAAAACAAAAAGCAAATCCAAATAAACGATTTACCACAAGCACTTACTACTACACATTTACAAAATTTGCACAAATTCAAAAGAAAAATCATATCCTTTATACTGTGTAAGATGCACTTCATTCTTTGATGTATTTATTTACCACCCCCTTCATGAGGGTATGAACATTAAATCGGACATGCACTTAAAAGCGTCATTCAGCAAGGTTTTCTTCACTTAGTAAGCCCTGCACTCAACTCTATTTAACTTCTATAACAAGGTTTTCTCAAGTACTCCTAGCTTCTACTAATATAGAGAGTATTCTCTAGATGTCATTTATATCCATTATTCCATGCTCATGGCAAGACATTAAAAATTCTAGAAAATGATAATTCAGATTTTGAGGCAAAAATATAAGATAAAATTATTCTGGGATGCTTTAATAATGTATCAACCAATAATCCAGAAATGGGAACATTTAATTTTACTCATGACACATGCAATTATATATGTTGCATATCTTTCATCCTTTAGTATGAAGATTATAGAAAAGAAAGCAATACCTAGATTTTAGACCAAATAAGCCTCTTAGTCTCAGCTTAATGTTTTTCTCATATACAGAAATAAAATCTCTGAAATTATGAAATTTATAAGGTGTCTATGAAACTGAATAAACTAATTTAAATGAAAATAATTAAAATAAAAGGTACTAAATCATTATCATCTACCACTAGGTAGTATCTACATGAAATCTTAAAACATAAGGAATAAAGAGAATAATTGGAGAACTCCTTTAGAGCAGTGGTTCTCAACCTCCCTGATGCTGTGACCCTTTATACAGGTCCTGTCATGGTGACCCCAACCAGAAAATTATTTCATTGTTACTTCATAACTGTAATTCTGCTACTGTTATGAATTGTAATCTGATACTCAGTATATACATGTGACTCCTGTGGGGGTCATGACCCACAGGTTGAGAACCACTGCTTTGAGTACCCATAACACACAACAAGTTTGCAAACATAGCACCAGACTTCTCAAAAACGACACTCATGGGCAAGAGAGCAGCACCGCTGTCAAGGTGCTGGCAAAAAAAAATTACGACTTAGAATTCTGTACCTAACAAAACTGTCAATCTGGGAAGATTCAAAAAAAAAAAAAAAAAAAACCTCCAAGTGATGAAACATGTACTTGTAGTCACTGAGAGGAAAGGCTGGGGAGGGAGATCATCTGAGCCCAGGGGCTATGAGAGGCCACCCTAAACAGCCTGGTAAGACCTCATCTCAAAAATAAACAAACAAAATAAAAACACTATCAGGTACATTTCTTAAAGTACCTCCATACATCATAGTTAGGAAGATATTGAAAGTTTTCAGTAAAATAAATACATCCAGAAAGAAAAACGTGGGAAATGACTCCCTCAGTGGGTTAAAAAAAAAACAAAACTCTAGGATAATGGAAAAGAATGGATAATGAATAATGGTAAATAATGTCTAGGATAATGGTAAAGAATGGATAATGAATAATGGTAAATAATGTCTAGGATAATGGAAAAGAATGGATAATGAATAATGGTAAATAATGTCTAGGATAATGGTAAAGAATGGATAATGAATAATGGTAAATAATGTCTAGGATAATGGCGGAAATGTAATAAGTAAAGGTAAAGAAACTCTAGGATAATGGGAAATTGGCTTTTAGACAGAAACTACATATAGTCAGCCTGGTGACCTTAGAAAGCACCCACTGTTCAAAAGCCTCAAGACAGGAAAGGACATTCTTCGCTGCCCTGCCAGACATGTCGGCAGGTTTTAATGATGAAAGACAGAAGGGTGGGGGACAAAATAACATAGCTGTTCTAGGAGAAAGAACAAGCTGCAGAACACAGGAATAAAATGCAGTCATCTACGCTGCTCAGTTGTGAAAAGTTACATAATACACACGACTAACACCAACACCAACAGCAGGGAGAGAGCCTCTACCTGAAGATGAACTGTGGCATCAAGACGGGTGGGCTGGCAGCAGAACTTAAATCTGTTTTCAGTCTTAAGCCTTATTCTACTCTGTGATCTTCAAGCATACTCATACAATTTTTTCAGAAAATATGAAGATGTAATTAAATAACAATGATAAGCAGAAACATGAACAAAAGACAACTCAAAATTCCTAATTACTATTTTCTCTGATTCTGAGTACTTCAAGCCAAGGTAAGAGGGAAAACACAAATTGTAGGTCTTCTTACAGAACCTGCTCTCCTGGGCAGGCAGCAGAGGTGGAGGTCTCTGAATTAAGCAATATACAGCTTTGGTTATGCAATCCCTCCCTACTCCTGTCCTATAAAGCAGTCTTACACATAACTTGTAGAATAATTTGTATTACTTTCTTCCTTTAAATGCTACTCATAAGCTTTTTATGGCCATATTTGAATGTCTGTTCCTTCGTTAGTATAAAAACTGAGTAGGCCAGGCTGTCATAGATCACACCTTTAATCCCAGCACTCGGGAGGCAGAGGCAGGCAGATCACTGTGACTGAAAACCCCATTTTCCTATTACTTTGTATTTTTCCTATTAGCTTTGTATGTTTAACTCAATATTTATTACGTGCTTTTTATGTTCTAGGATGCTACAGATGCTAAAAAGTAAAGTAATCTGTATAATATAAGTCTTTGCCTTTTACAGCAATTATATTCAAATGAAAATAGTGACATAATTATAACTCCCAGATAATGGTATAGGAAGGTAGAAGCTGGGAGTGTGAGGAAGTAGACCAGTTATCAGTGAGAAGGTTGAGGACCTCTAGGAAGAAGTGTTTAAGTGTGTAAAGACAGGAGAAAAAGCGAGAAAGGCAAAGAGATTCTGATGGTGAATTGCTAGACAAAACTTTGTTCACGGACAAACAGATCACTGAGGTGAAATGCAGTGAGAAAACCAAGGACACCAGAGTGTGAGAGAAAGACGATAACAGAGTATACAGTCTAATATACTACTGTAAGGAAACAAATCATTTTCTGCTTGTAATAGAAGCCAAACATAACATGTAAAAGTTTTGTAAGGTGCAATGTCAAGAACTGACAGAGACAAGAATGAAAATAAAATCACCTAGGAAGGTATAGCAAAATCTGAGATTAGCACCCATACAACACAGAGGTCTCTAATCAAATGTGGCTTGTAAGAATTTTAAGTGTACCTAAAATACACATGAGATGTTGAAAAAAATGAAAAGAATAAAATATTATTTTGCATTATATAGTATTTATACTGTTTTTTAAAAACAATTAAAACTATTACTTTCACCTGATTATAAATATATAGCAACTATAAAATTGTAAATTTCAAGTGTCATTTCACACTATTTCTACCTGAGAGTAATGCTCTATATGGTAACTTACACTAGAGTTTTAAAAAGGTACAATGGTAAAAAGCATTGGATTGGAGGTACATTTTAAAAGCAGAATCTATATAACTTGTTGAGCAAATGAAATGTAGGTAAGGAAAGAAGTAAAGCACTATGATTACAAAAACTTGGGCCTGAAGAGCTGGGGAAATGATAGTAGCACTATCAGGATGGCAGGAGTCTGGACTGAAACTCAAATTCTGTTTTAGATTGTCTCTGAGCTACCTGCTAGATCTCCCAACAGACAAATCAAGTCTTCATCTCATAATTAATTATTATAAACAACAAAGGAACATCAATCTCACGCAGTGTGTGCAAAGGCCTAGACAGCAGCTGCATAGCGTTCAGTCTGAGAAGCCGTACGTATAAGAGCCTGCAGCTGTCTACACAGCATACGCTCAAGTGCTGATTACCTACAATCTGATGCCAGAAGCATATGCATTAGATTCGTGTGTGACCCAAAATTCTACTAATAATTAACATTTGAGGAAACATAAATTTACAGTTTAAATGCTTTTTAACCAAACAGCCCCATAATCAAATGCTGGCCACCACCAAACTAAAATGTGATGCTCAGCAATATTTTAAATTTCTCTATCCTTCAGCTTAATTGCCTAAAATATGAGGGTTATATTTTGTACGGTAATTAACATTATACTTGGCACACAGGTACAGCTTATTACATATATGACAATTATTAATAAAATTGTGCTTGAAGAGTGGAAGGCATAAGAGATAAAAAAGTAATAAATATACATAAGATTGAGGGTTTCATTCTAGTTCTACTTTAATATTAGAATATACAGTATTTTATCTCAGAATTCACCAAGATTGTATATCTTACCTGTAAGTAGTGTTTGGAACATAGACATCCCTGGCAGGAAATTCCAGGATTTCTCTGGTGGGCCTGACTCGGCTATCAGGGTAAAGCTTCACCTGAAGCAGCTCTGGGGTTAGGCAATAATGGGGATTTTCAGGTGCAGGAGAAATGTCTATCTTCAGCTGAGCTGTGAGAAATACATTATAAAGTCACTGTGATGGCTACCCTTGGGTCTGAGTGCCTCCCAAAGACTTTTCACTAGGACAGGGCACTAACTAGGGCATGGCAGAGATGTTAGGGGGGTAGGGCCTAGTAGAAGGAAGTTCCACCATCAAAAGTGTGCCTCTGAGAAGCATCCCCTGGTCCTTCCATCTGCTTCCGCGAACCATAAACTAAGCAGCTTTGCTCGACCCAGTGCAGTTTCACCAAAGTGTTCCACTTCAGGATGGGTCCCAAAGCAAAGCCACTCACCTAACAGCTGGAAGCTCTGAAAAGCGGGTCAAAGGGAAACATTCCTCCTTTTAAGTTGATTAATCTTAGGTAATTTATCTTCATTTGAAGCAATCTGCCACAGCAACAGAATTTTTACTAACACAGATTATTCTTAGTAGGATTTTGGTATTATTTTATAAAAATCTGTGATGAACAGTATAGAAATCTAATAATCAAGCACTTAGCTACTGAAATCATTCCATTTTATCAAGATTCAAATTGTTAAAAATGACTTATCCATGCATAAGTGCATGTAAAATAATAAATGCTAACTGAATGAATGGGAAGTAAAGAATTAAAGAACAAGAGAGCAAGTTGGGCGTGTAGACACACATCTTTGATTCCCAACACTCAACAGGCAGAGGCAGGTAGATCTCAGAGGACAGCCAGGGCCCCACAGAGAACCCTGGGTACTCAAAAAACAAAACAAAAACAAGGCTGCAGATGGACGCTAGCACAGAACTGGCCAAACTTTCAAAGGAATTGACTTGATTTTCAGCTTGACAGGCTCTTTGCACAGATGTTGCCATCTGGTTTAGCAGACTCATGGTCAGTTCTACTCTGGACTGTCGGCTCTAACAGTAACAGTGACCCGTTTCCGTACACTTGCTGTCCATATGCACGTTCAGCCACAATTATAATTCATCATTCTCATTTTAGAGCTCATTTAACAATGGTTCTGAATTCAGAATCCAAATTGTTAGCCCTCATGGTAGTGAGATAGAAAACACTGACATGTATTGAGCACAGAAAGATGTATGGGCCAGATAAATGGAAAAGGGGCAAATAATTATCAGTGATAATTACCATATCACTCAAAACCTGAAAATACCTGTAATCGGTCTCAGCCTCCGTAAGACAGAAGATGGCCTTCTCATATCAGCGAGGAACTTGTACAGATCTTCATCGCTTAAGCGGTCTCCTTCCTGATTTCAATGATATTGAGAGAAAGTATTTAATAAAACAAAAGCAGGAAATGGGAAATAACTTTTTAGTGTTTGCAAATAAACACCAACTTCTGCATATATGCTGCCAGAGTGAAAGACTGACATATTTATTAGGATAAATATCTTCCTAACCTGTCTCTTGTCTTCAAACTTGAGACTTATAATGCTACCAATCATTTTAATTTATGTACACAGTTATGATCTATTAATTATCCCATAAAGTGTTATAGGATATCTAGTATACAGACATTCGATGCAAATTAAAGGTGGGTATAAAAAAGAAAAGTAAGAACGTAGACGTAAAACAGAACCAAAAGAAGACAAATACAAGAACATGGGACAATTACAAATCATGATTTAGATCATATATTTCTTGTTAACTTTATATTCCAAAATTTCTCAAATCCAGAATCTTTAGACATGCTACATTTTCACAAAAATAACAAAAATAATGTTAGGAAAAACACAACTATCCTGATATAAAGACCAGAGAGAGAACTCCAAAAGGCCACAGTTGATGTTGAAAACTGGGGGGGGGGGGCGTGGGGGTGCGCGCGCACGACCTAAATTGTTTTTTTTTTCCTTCCAACAACAATAGTTAGGGTTGATTTTAATATTTTATTAGAAAATAAATCTTTACCTATTTTTTTTCATGTGCTTTACTGTCATGTCTGAGAACTGCTTGTACTGTCCTATCACTGTAAGTGATTTGGACATATTTCAGCCTCTCTGTTTCTGTGCCAGCTCACATTTTTTTTAAAGCACAGAAGACAGAACTCCCTTTGTAACATTACCTGGGAAAATGACTGCAATGTCTAACCAGTGGCTATTTTGGGTTAGTCTGCTAAGATGGGTTTTTTTTATTGAGTTAAAGGTAGAAAACGTAGCTTTATAAAATAAAAATCAAGCCGAGACGTGGCATACACCTTTGGTCCCAGAACTTGGGAATCAGAGGCAGGCAGATCTCTGAGTTCAAGATCAGCCTGGTCTACAGAGAGTTCCAGAACAACCAAGGATATACAGAGAAACCCTATCTAGAAAAAACAAAAAAAATAAAATTAAATAAATAAAAGGTAGAGGCTTTATATGATTGATTAATTAATTTAAATTTCCCATTAGCTGCTAAAACAGCATATTCTCTTTATTGAGCACAGAACATAGATCTTCATTCTTTATTCATTAATACACTGAAGGTTATCTCTAGACTTGTTATTTTCTTTCTTTCTTTCTTTTTTTTTGGTTTTGTTTTTCGAGACAGGGTTTCTCTGTAGCTTTGGAGCCTGTCCTGGAACTAGCTCTTGTAGACCAGGCTGGTCTCGAAATCACAAAGATCCACCTGCCTCTGCCTCCCGAGTGCTGGGATTAAAGGCGTGCACCACCACCGCCCAGTGACTTTTTATTTTCTTAATGCATTAAATTTTATTACTAACCTCCACTCTTTTGTTTATTTTGTCTTTTGAGACAGGAAGAGATTCTCTGTGTAGCCCTGGCTGTCCTGAAACTCACTCTGTAGACCAGACTGCCCTCAAACTCAGAGATCCACCTGCCTCTGCCTGCCGAGTGCTGGGATTGAAAGCATAGGCCATCACCACCCAGCTAGCCTTCATTCTTTAGTTATGATTACCATCTGTTTCTGTGCCTTTTACTGGGTGGGACATAATTTCCTTCCCTATGCGTGGCTCTATTTACCTCCCTCTTGTCACTGAGTGAATAACTAAACTGAGACTTCTGGAGCATTCATACAACCCAGCTGGCCCGCTCTTGAGTTTCTGCCTCTGGTAAAGGATGGAAAACTGAGTTTTTCTAGAAACCAATCTAGGTCAGCTGATCCAGCCAACCTCCACATGAGGGAAAAAGTTAAGCTCATGAAAGTGGTCAAGATGAAAAACTCTTCACGTCATTGCTTGTTTAGTACTGAGTGCCCCTGACACACACAAAAAAACAAGCATATTAATATATAAACCAAATGTCTTTACAATAGCTGTATGGATTTACTTTTCTTTTAAAACCTCTGTGTATTTCTAATAATTGTGGACACTTGAAACATTACATGATTAACTATGCCACTACAACTACAGAGAGTAATTTCTCATAAAATGGGGAAGTGGAGCTGAATCTCACTTAAGGGAAATTTATTGACTGAATTCTACTTTGTTAAGTAAAACCACAGTCTCTGCTTTTTACTTAATTTGCATTTTGTGATGTATAATATTCTAGCTATTTAAAATACCTACAAAAATAGTACATATTTCCAGCTAAATATTTTCAATAAAGAATGTCAGCTGCAAAGCTTTGCACTGCCCTGTGTTTTGAGCAATCGTTTAGTTTTAACTTTTTATAAGCATTTGTGCGGTACCCGATTTCTAGTACTAAAAACAGAGCCAACTAGAGTGTGACTATCCAACAGAATGATTATAGATTGGAATGATGAACTCTAATTTCAAAATACTGTGAGAACATGTAGTTTTCACAGTAAAGATGTAACCAAAATTTGAGAAGTTGGAAATGTTTAACCTACATAAACTTTACACAATGTACACATGTAATAAAACATTACATATTACCATCAATACAAATAACTCATTTGGTTTCATATATGTTAAATAATACTTTAATTTAAAGCCCTCCATCCCTGCTCACAGCTGCTGACGACGGACCATGGCTTCAAGGAGACTTCTCCAACTCAAAGCACATGCATTCTGCTCTTGTCCCCTCAAGCACAAGGGTTTGCTCCATCCCACTCAGAATAACACCTCAGAAGGAGGTGTACAGAGATAATTCTTAGTGTTTTCTTATCTGCTCCCAAATTTATGGTTGGTATACCTCACTAGTCCGTCACACTAATAAGAACTTTTCTTCTCATTCTTCCATAGTTTTGGGTCATCTGGTCACATAAAACACATTTTTAATTATTTTTAATCTTCATTCACAATATAAAACCCATTTGATATCAAAACCCAGTGTATACATGCATGTACAAATGCATTCACATTAAAAAAAAAAAAGAGGGAAAAGGAAGGATCTGGGAAGCAATATTTAAACTCAATATATGAAATGCACTTATTTTTTAGATTTTCAAAACTCTACTTTTTTGTTTTTATTTTTTTATTTTATTTTTTTTAATTTGCAAATTTTTTTACATTGTTTTATTTTTTTCCATTCAAAAACATAATTAAAGAAATAACATTTTTCCCTTTCTTCCCCTTCTCCCGGTCCCCTCCCGCTACCCCCCCACCCCTCCTCCCTCTCCCTTCTTCCTTGAAAGAGGGCATGGTGCCCTGCCCTGTTGGAAGTCCAAGACCCACCC
>PVIU01016346.1:0-45326 GCA_004026605.1 Ondatra zibethicus
CATTGCTGGTGGGAATGCAAACTTGTGCAACCACTTTGGAAATCAGTGTGGCGGTTTCTCAGGAAATTGGGAATCAACCTACCTCAGGATCCAGCAATACCACTCTTGGGAATATACCCAAGAGATGCCCAATCATACTACAAAAGCATTTGTGCAACTATGTTCATAGCAGCATTATTTGTAATAGCCAGAACCTGGAGACAACCTAGGTGCCCCTCAATGGAAGAATGGATCAAGAAAGTGTGGAATATATACACATTAGAATACTACTCAGCGGTAAAAAAACAATGACATCCTTAAATTTGCATGCAAATGGATGGAAATAGAAAACACTATCCTTAGTGAGATATCCCAAACCCAAAAAGATGATTATAGTATGTATTCACTCATTAGTGGACCCTAGCCATAAACAAAGAACATTAAGCTTATAGCTCACAAGCCTACAGAAGCCAAATAGCAAGGTGAACCCAAAGAAAAACATATATAGATCCTCCTGGAAATTGGAAGCAAACAAGATTGCCGGGCAAAAGGTGGAGGCACGGGAATTGGGATAGGGGTGGAGGTAGGGGTGGTGGAGTGGGTGAAAGGGAGAGAGGGAAGGATAAGGGAGAAGGGATGGACTGGGGAGAGATTGGGGGAGTGGGAGGGTGGAGATGGAGGAAGGGTGGATATTGGAGAAGGGAATAAGATATCTACATTAAGGGAGTCATTTCCAGATTGGCAAGAGTCTTGGCTCTAGAGGGGATCACAGGTGTCCACAGGGATGTCCCCAGCTAGTTACTTGTGCAGCAGAGAAGAAGTTGCCTGATCTAGCCTTGTCCCATAGTCACATTGATGAATATCTTGATCATCACCATAGAAATGTCGTCCGATGGTTGGAGATAGAGGTTGGTCTGTTCTTAAGTGGTACCTGGGGAATCTCAGTTTGTGGTCTTTCAGGCAACCAGGTATTGCCTCAGGTTAAACTACTGAGACTCAGGCCTCTATTAAGCTTATCATGGTTGGGTCCTACACTGGCAGGTGATAATGGTTAGAAGTTAAGAACTTTCTTTGGGCAGTCTGTTCCTATTAAGCTTATAATGGCTGGGTCCTTCACTACAATTCTAGCCCAGGAAAACAGCAACCCAGAATGAACCTGAATGTTCATGTGCTCTGGCTATTGAGTTTTGTTGTTAAAAACAAACAAAAAAACCAACAATATAGTAGTTTTATGTACTGTGACTTAAGATCACTGATGTCTCTTAGAAGTTCCATTCTGTCCACTCTATTTAAACTACCACACTTTTGAACACCCATCATCTCAGACATCTATTGCCATCTCACTTCCTCTCAGGAGATGGCCTCTCCTTTCCCTCTAGGGGAAGAAGCAAAGATCAACAGAGTGGCAGTTCTGAACCAAGTCCATGGATCTACCTTGGTCTTTTCTCTTTCCTTCTGTCCTCCTACTTGATAGTCCACATTTAAGTTTAATGATCCCCAAAGTTGACTTTCCAAATTAAAAATGCCATTGATTTTTTTTAAGGAAATCCACATCTTCTAGACCTACCTCAAGCATGCTAAATTAGAGCTTGGGTATGGGTATAAGAGACAGGCCATGCTACTTCCTCCCCCATCCACTGAGGCTGGCTGATCTTCAGCTTCCAGCCTGAGTTCCTTCCTTTTCCATCTCCCTCTCAAAGAGGCAGCTTCTGTTTCTCCCTTCTCTCTCTCTCCCCTCTCTGTCCCTCTCTCTCTTTTTATTTCTCTCTCTCTCTCTCTCTCTCTCTCTGCTCTTCTCCTTCTCCTCCTTCCCTTCCATAACCCACTAAATAAATATCCAACTTCACTCTGCATGGCATGCCTATTCATGTCTTTGTCTCTGACCATAGCCTATGTCTATGGCTCCCTGGGCAGGACCAGTTGCTTTCAGAGACCTGCGGCATCGTCTCCTGGCATGCCCATGTATCTGTTTCTCCTTGAGGCCTGCTGCAGCCACTCAGAGACCTGCACCAGTCCCTGCCTAGGACTGGCTGCTCCACTCTGGGACCTACAGTTTTGCCGCTGCAGCTGCAAGGGATCTGCCTAGGACTGGCTGCTCTCGGGACTGGCTGCCCACTGTCACCATCCAGAGACCTGCAGCATTTCTGCTGCTGTAGCCGCTGGGGATCTTGCAGCATTTTTTATTAATCCATTACAATGGGGACCTAGTGAAACAACACCATTACAACTCTCCAGCCATCACTTTGTCTAATACCTGGATATGTCAGCATCCTCCTTTGTTTCAGGTCTCTTCATATTCTTTCTTAGAGGCAAAATTGCTACCCTGTAATCAGCATTAACATTTGAGTTACAAATTGGTGAGTGTCATCCTATTTTTTAAGACTTAACAAAGCCTCCTCTTCAGCAACCATATGAAACAATTTTTAACTATTTTTTACAAGGGATTTCAGTGTAGAATGCAGTGTCTCCCAGGTTTATCCTGTACAAGCCATCTCTTGAATATTTTTTTCTTTTTTGCTGGTGCCCATCTCATCATTTTGTGTCTTTTTTAAAATCTTTTTTAAATGATTTTATTGAGCTCTACATTTTTCTCTGCTCCCTTTCCTGCCTCTCCCCTCCCCTTCAACCCACTCCCGTGATCCTCATGCTCGCAATTTACTCAGAAGATCTTATCTATTACTACTTCTCATGTAGATTAGATTAGTATGTCTCTCGTAGGGTCCTCATTGTTGCCTAGGTTCTCTGGGATTGTGATTTGTAGGCTGTTTTTTTTTTGGTTTATCCTTAAAAACCACTTATGAGTGAGTACATATGATAATTGTCTTTCTGGGTCTGGGTTACCTCACTCAATATGGTGTTTTCTAGCTCCATCCATTTGCCTGCAAATTTCAAGATGTCATTATTTTTTTCTGCTGTGTGGTACTCCATTGTGTAAATGCACCATGTTTTCCTTATCCATTCTTCAGTCAAGGGGAATTTAGGTTGTTTCCAGGTTCTGACTATGACAAACAATGCTGCTATGAACATAGTTGAGCATGTGACCTTGTGGCATAATTGAGCATCCTTTGAATATATACCCAAAAGTGGTATTGCTGGGTCTTGCATCTCTTGAATTTTAACACTCTAGTAATCAGACACTCTTTTCATGCTTTTGAGATCATGCTTTCATTCTTCTTGTAAACTTTTTTTTCTAGCCAAGTCTATCCATTATTTCTCAAGTCAGAACACACTTTGTTGAAGACCTTGACTTAGACCCTCGACTACACTGAATTTCACTTCTATATTTCTGATCTCCATATTTATCCCCTATGATAATTTTCTTCCTTTCTTAACACCTAGTAGTGGTGTTAGACTACTCAAAGCCTTTTTCAGGATAGCGACTAAGCCAATCCCATTTGACACTCTGTATTCTACACTCTACAAGACACAAGGTAAGCACTCAATAAACAGAGGTTACATTGATTAATAAATCAAGAAACTTCAAAATATAGGCTGTAATTTATCTGATAATTTTCACATCATTTAAAAAATATTTTTCTAGAATGGCTAGATAGCTCTGTGATTAGAAGCTCTTGTCATGAAAGCCTGAACCAGAATTTGATTGCCAGATCCCACCATGGAAAGAGACTCAACACCCCAGAAATTGTCATCTGATCTCCACACAGGATGCTTCTTGTACACACACACACTCATACACACTCACACACCAGATATGCACCCATGTTCTCAATCTTTCTCTAAATATACATACAATAAGACACTTTTAAAATTATTTCTCAGTTAAGTCGTCCTCCTCCTCTCTCACCTTCTTTCTCCCTCTTTCTCCTTTCCTTTGTCTTCCTCCTCTTCCTACAGTTCTTTCCATTACTCTTAAATATACCCTGCAACCCAATCTGTCATCCCTCCTTTGTGCCTAAAGTGTCTCAGCAAACTCACAAGGTCATCCTGAGAAAGTGTGTTTACAACACAGTGTAACACCATCTGCCAGATATTATGCAAACCGTTAGCTTGAGGGAGTTCAGAGTTTCAATATTAGATAACTACATTCCTTTCTAAGGGGTCATAATTTGGTATAACTTGGTTTTCTCCAGTGAGTGTAAAAAGAAGTATTATATGGAAGGAAGAATGATACATAAATTGGAGTATAGGTATATAATTTTATTTAGAGTTTGAGAAAAATATGCCAGTAGGCATTAAACTGCTATGACATAAATACTCATAGAGCTGTTTGGACCTAATCATTTAATAATGAAAACATTAGTATTTTCTTTGAATTAAGAGGCATTGTGTGAAAACATCCTAAAATATTAAAGAAATGGAAACCTTTGGAGGAATTCTGTCTTTGTTGTTTGTTAATTTTTCCTAATTTTTGTTTTACTTTTATTTATATTCATTCCCAGATCTTCTTTATGATTTATTTCAGTTTGCTCTTTCTGGTAATTTGATGTATCTATTTATATCTTATATATCTTATTTATTTTATTCTTTTTGCCTGATTTATATCACAATTCCTCTCTCTGTAATGATTTCTAAGTCCTATTGTTATTACTACCATCCCTCTGATGCACTGAAATACTGTATTGTACAGGAAATAAATAGGCTTTGTAAGGCTCTATCATGCATAAATATCCATTTTATAAGTAGTGAGATAGAGGGAGAATTAACTGAGTTACTTGATTCTGATCACTTTTAAGAATCAGCAACTTTAGAGGGTGCATAGGTTGGCAATATATTATTCACCTCCCACCAACCTTACTATATATAATGCTTCTGACATTGAAAGAATTTTTTATTGAAACTATTGGCTCTTGACTCAGGCTTATGAAAATATCCAGTGAATGACCTCTTTGATGTTAAGATGCTGAAATTCTTCAGATCATGGGAGCAGTAGCGTTTTTAAAAACATATTTTGTATTTATTCATTGAAAATTTCATACTCCTAACAATACGTTTTTACCAAATCCATCCATCATCACCCCTCTAATTACCTCTGATGCCTTGACCCTGTCTCCTTCACAATTTCATGTCCTTTTATTTATTCTTATTAATAATTCACTGAGTTCAATTAGTGTTTCCCACATGCACATGTGTGTAGGGCCATCCAATGGAGCATGAGCAACTTACCAGGGCTGACATCCTCAAAGGAGAGTGACTCTACCTCCCTTAGTAGCCATCAGTAACCAATAGGTCCTCTGCCAAGAATGGAGCCCTAGGGTTACTACCCTGTGTCATGCAAGATTTTTGATGGAACTGATATTGTAAGAGTCTTATGCAGGTAACCATGGCTGCCATGAGTTGATAAATCCAATAACCAGGTCATTTTCAGTAGTCAACCCTTCACAGCTCTGTTTCTTTTTCTGCCCCTTCTTCCACGATTTTGCCTGATCCTCGAATGGGGGTAGAATTATATAAATGGTTCAGATCCACCCACAGCTGAGTACTCACAGTTACTTATACTTAGTCCTTTGACCAGTTATGATTCTCTGAATTAACTACTAATCGCTTCACAAAGAAGTTTTTCTGACCTAAGTTTAGAGCAACAGAAACCTATTGGTATAAGCACAAATATTTAGAATATAGTCTGATAGCATGGCCATTTATTGTAACAGCAAGAATTGATTCACCCATAAAAACCTATTGTCTCCCCAATTATGCGTGTTAAACCAGGTTTACAGTCAGGAATTAATTCTTTTCTATGGAAAAGGTGTCAAAAACAATCATAAAACGGTTAACAAGCCCCCAAATTATCATGCCACTACTATAGGCCAGTCTTCCCATGTAGGTTGATACTAAAGCATGCAGGGTCCCTGACAGGTTAAGGCCATTCATGTCTTTTGTCCCCCAGAGGCCTGCATAGCACCTTCTGGTACTATATAATCTAGCCAACAGAGAGTTTCCTAGGAAATTGATGTGATTTCTCTACATCCAAAGTGAACATTCATTATTTTTTTAAATATGTCTTGTGAAAAACTATAAGTATTGATTATACATTTGTATGCTGATGTGGAATTCCCCTCAGTATGCTATGAATATGTTTTATTACTATTGGTTAATAAAGAAGCTGCTTCAGTCTATAGCAGGGCAGGGCAGAATAGAGCCAGGCAGAAAGAGAGAGAGAGAGAGAGAGAGAGAGAGAGAGAGAGAGAGAGAGAGAGAGGAGTCCGGGAGACACCATTTAGCTTCCAAAGGAGACAGACATCTCTCAGTAAGCCACAGCCTCATGCTGATACACAGATTAATAAAAGTTGGTTAATTTAAGATGTAAGAGTTGGTTAATAAGAAGCCTGAGCCCAGCAGTACTGTAATCAGTATAGTTTCTGTGTGATTATTGGGGTCTGAGCAGTCAGGAAATGAGCGAGAAGTCTGTTTACAGTGTACCTCTTACTGCTTCATCTCAAATCACTATTGTATAAATGTTAAGTCTCCCTTTGGAGAGACAGGTGTGAAGCTTGTTCTCTGGTGTCTACATTTGGCTACACCATGACTAAACTATTCTGGTTTTCAGTGATTGTCATACAACAGCCAGGAAAATGGGCCTGTCTTAGCAGCCTGTGTATGTTAGAGGAATCAAAATTAAATTGTAACTTCGATCAAGATAAAATTGAACTGAAATCTGTCAGTTCCCCCATTTTTGACGATGGTGTCATAAGTGTCCTTTAAAACCTGGGGCTCTGCTTCATGGCACTAAACACACAACCATCTAAAAACAGATCCATGATATGGTGGAGTAGTTGCAGGCCCAGCCAAACACCAGGGGCTCATAAGAAGGATGAGTCAGCCATTAGAAATAACCTGTGTGAGCTTCTGACTATATGGAGGTCATTTCTTCCCTTCAATATCATGTCTCTTGTGTGCCTTGCTATAACTGGAAATGCACAGGAAAAATTAACCTAGGCCACCACAAGCATTGCACCTAATTCTTTTACTAAAGTAGCTTGCAGTTATAGTTTCAGGCAAATACATGTTTGTTGACAACTAAGCATCAAAAGTTCAATATATGATAAATATTAAATGAGTGGCTTCAGGAGAAATGGAGACAATGTTGAGTAGAATTGATGTCTGGCTAGATTTCAAGTAGGTAAGTGGGTCTAGAGAAAGAACTCACATGAGAAAAGATGGCAAAGTCCCAGAGGCAGGAATAGCTGAGAATTCCAAGACAGTAGCAAATCCGTCTAATCAGACCACAGGTTATTAAATGAAGACTATGTGAATGAGTCTCAAAAGGAAGGCTGGATCCAGACCACAGTCTTTGATGCCTAAACCTTCCCATCTGGCTTTATTATGCAGGCCAATGATTCACTCCAATTGGGTCTAAATTTATGCCTAGTCTAAATCTTTCTTTCTCCCCAGTCCATTTTCAGAGATAATTCTTCATTCTTGAGTTAGCATGTGTAGATTACACTGAAATATATTGTATTTTTAAAAAAGGAAACCAGTTTGGGGTTTGGCCAAAAGCAAAAGTGGCATGAGAGCAAACATTCAGACAATGACCAAACAAAAGACCATGATAGTGTGTGGAAGGGTTGGGCCAAGAGGAAACTGAAGACAAACCTTTCCCAGCATTCCTCAGAAACTAAGCTAGAGGTCAATTTTTATTTTATAGTATTTATCTCTCAACTTTCCTTCACATATTTTACAGGACTCCACCCTGCCTGGTATCCTAAGAAGTCACTGCTGCTCTCTCTACGAGGGAAAGGGTTAGACATTACCTATCCTCACTTTCATGCCCATTGTAGCAAGGGGATGACTCCGGAAAGGCTGAAGCAGAAGTTAGTAGGAAGTATGGCTACTTCAAAGCAATTTTCTTTAGCTCAATGTCCTCTTCCAAGGAGCTTCTGGCTGTAAGATTGTCATTTCCTTCTCCATAAGCCCTCTGGCCCTGAGCAGAAACATCCAGGAAAAGAAAAAGATTCAATAGGCAAAACAGGCAGCAATTAGCCACTTAATCAGCTTCTGTTGGACAAAAGCCCACACTCTCCCCACAGACTTATGCTCTGTTGATTCCATCTTAACAGCCACACCAAGGAACTCTGCTGAGCTTCTTTTGATGGGAAGAAGCCCAGGATGAAAACCAGGAGGACTGCTTTCTGATCCCTGCTCAGCCACTCAACAGTTGAGAAAGCTCAACCAGCAACATAATTTCTGTGAGGTTTATAAAATGACTTGGTTGTGTTAGAAATTCCCTAGAATTGCTTTCACATTTAATTTTTAAAATATTAAGACATGCTAATAATTTCAAGACACTCAATTTTTATTTATCAAAATAAAAAATGTAGAAAGCATGCTAGCGTTGGCTACTGAAAAAACCTCTCATACTGCAGAGGTCAAATTAGTAAGAAAAAAAAGATCATTTCCATTATATAAGAAACAAGTTAAAATACACATACTGCCAGGCCTTTTTTTCCTGTATTTTCAGGATAATTGGTTTCAAAAAGTTACCTAGCATGGACCCAATGCCACAAAATAATTTCTAAGAATAAAAAAAAATTTAGAATTAATGTAATTGTCTACTAACAAGCCATTGATTGAATGAAATACACAAATCCGTTTACTGCTATAGCATAAAGCTATTTTGAATGACATTGTTAAGAAACATTGAATGACAGTGAAATGTTCTCCATATTGACATATGAGGAAGTGAATGCTTCCCTTAGAGCTTAAAATGATCTCAATACAATTGTATAATGTATATTCCCGTTGCCCAAGCTCTGACCTGCCTCTTGCTGATAATAATGCCATGCTCTTTTAACAACTCATTGACAATATATGTGTGACTATTTCTGCAGAATTCTTTCCATCATGTTCAATAAGTGAGCTCTAGGACCATCAAAAGGAAACCTTATTTCCTCCATAAATCTTATGCAGTCATGAATGTGGAGATAGATCTGAGCCTCAATCTCTCAGGAGGCTTTTATGGGTTTCTCCACTCCCCCAGTACACTTAGCTCCAAATGCAAAACTATGTAAAAAGTAAAAAGCATAACGATTCAAAGCCACTGCCTGATTATTCATTCTACTACCCCTATGAAACTGTAGCTTGTCATTACTCCAAGATTAAAGATAAAACTCGTATAATTTAAACTCACTGGGCCAGTTAGCTTTTGTCAATCTGACACAGCTAGAGTCACCTGAGAAGAGGGAGCCTCCACTGAGGAATCACCTCCATCAGATTATCCGGTGGGCATCTGTGTGGGATATTTTCTTGATTATTGATTGACAAGGTGAGACCTAGCCTGCGGTGGGTAGTGCTACACATGGGTACTGGATGGGATAAGAAAGCAGGCTGAGCAAGCCAGGAAGCAGCATTCCTCCACGACTTCTACTTTACTTTCTCCCTTCTTTGGGTTCCTTCCCTGAATTCCCTCATAGATGAACTTTTAATCTAAAAATGTAAGATGAAATAACCCCTGTCCTCCACAAGTTACTTTTGGTCATATTATTTATCACAGCAATGGGGAAGCAAAAGAAGACACATACCCTGTCTAATTATAAGGTGTAGTTACAAAGGATCAACTAAAACTCCATTCTTGCAGGTAAGCATCCTCTTCCAAGGTCTAAGCTCTGCTCTCTTTCAATTTGAAGATGAGTAAAGTGTTTAATATAATTTTAGAAAAATAGCCACTTAAAAACAAACTATGGGCACCACGGTCTCAGGAAAGCAGAAATGTGAAAGAAACTCTCTGAAAATGCCCCTGCTGCATAGGTGTGCTGCTTGGTATTCTGTCAACTTGGCACACGCTCCAGTCATCTGGGAAGAGGCGTCCTTGCTTGAGAAATTACTTCCATTGGATTGGTCAATGGGCAAGCCTGAGGGGTACTTTCCTGGTGATTGATGTAGGAGGGCCCAGCCCACTGTGCTGATGCCACCATAGGGCAAGTGGTTCAGGGTTATATAAAAAGGCAAGCTGAACAAACGATGAAGAGCAAGCCCAAAAAGCAGCATTCCTCCAAAGCCTCTGTTTCAGTTCCTACATCCAGCCTGGTTACTGTCTTAAGTTCCTGCCCCAACTTCCCTTCGTGATGGACTACAAGCTGTTAGATGAGCAAACCCTCTCCTTGCCAAGCTGGTTTTTGTTGTGTTTGTCGTGGCAACAGAAAGCAAACTAGGACACTCTTTGGCTCTAGAGAGATTTGAGGGTCTGCATAAAATCTGATCCTCTGGCCTCATAAACATTGCCACATTACTTTATGCAAAATTCTTTCCTATTTTTCATGGCTGTAAACTTAATTTCCCTCAAGACTATGGATTTCCATCTAAATAGTAAGAATATCCAAGTGCAAACAGGTAATTGCCTAGTGCAAATGTAACCAAGAGAGACATTGAAGAGGAAATGAACTCTTGCTAACAAAAACGAATAGAGATCTCTGAGAAAGGCATCATAAGAAATGAATTCTCATTTGGACAATGAAGAACTGAATGTCTCTCACTGAAAACGCATATTGATACCTGAACATAAACTTCCAGTTTACTGCTAATCTCTGAAAGTGTCCCTATAGAAACACAGAATTGAATCTGTCTGTTAGGAAATAAGCGCTTATATCTCTCCCTCCACTAAACCCATATGCAATTATTTGAAACCTTTCTATTTTCTATAAAGGAAACTTTTTCAGAACTGAAACGTCAACCGTAGCACAGGCAGGCCTCCTTAGAAATTCACACAGTAGAAGTCGCTTAGTGCTGTGTGAAATGAGATAATAACGAATTCCAGAGATTAGTGAAGATAATGCAGTTTTAATACACCATTCTGCAGAAACATACCAGCAGACACCAGCATAGAGAAAAGGCAAAAATTGCTGGCAAGCTGATTGACCCAAAACAGTGTTTAAACCCCTGACCACAAGAAATTCCTGCCTCTTTCTCCCATAGGCCAGACGTTTTGAGATTCACAATCTAGTCCTCCTTTCCCTATCCCTTTGATTTAGAAGAAAAATTCTTACTTAATAAGTAATTTGAGGCATGAAATTGACCCCTTTGCTGATTTTGGGCTCAGCCAAATAGCTGATCGCCTATAACCTTTTAACTATTGGAATTTTGACACAAGCAGGAACTAGCACACATCTAGGGGAAGGAGTGACCTACTGCCTCCTATTCACCTGTAACTCCGATGGATTCTAAGTACACCTCATAGTGAAAATGGGCCATAACTATTTATTTCTTGCAATATTTAGGCATTGGGGAATCAAATTCATATATAGATTCTACTATATCCAGTCTCATATAATTGCATTACTCAGTTAGTGCAGAGAGCAAGAATAATATATATTATTACCAGTAAAGTAGACAAACCCATAGCCAAACTAAGGGAAACTAAGACAGAGACTCAGTAAAATTGAAAATGAAAGAAGACACATAATAATTGATACCAGAGAAATTGAAAGAGATTATAAGAGACTATTACAATCATAAAACTGAACTGTAACGAAATAAAAAGTCTTCACAGGCCATAACCAGTAAAGAGAGTGAGAGAGTAATCAAACACAAGCAAAGAAAAATCCAGGCCCAACGACCTCCTCACTAGATAATTTTATGAAATATTCAGTTGCCGAATAGCTCTGATAGCATTGACTCAAGCCTGTTCTCCCCTATCTTCTTTTTGAAATATAATGGATAATTATAAACTGTGCTGGGGATGCACCTTGCCTAGGAAAGATGGGAACTTCCTGAAACAGTTTGAAAAATGCTCCTATCCAACTCAGAATGCAACATCCTTGAGTCAGGGGGAACCAAAACTTTGTTTCTCTCTCCATTTTGAGCAAAATATCTGTTAAAGCTTGGCCCCCATCTGTCATGTGACCCTAATGTATGTGACTTGGGGAAGGTCTCTTGGTTCCTTGACTGTGGGACCTATAGAAGAATGCTACCCAAGAGAGCCACAAAAGACCAGTTCCTAATGCATCCAAAATTCTTTTCTGTCTCTTGCTGCCTACATGTTAACAATAAAGTAATGATTTTGCACAACCTAGTATATAAACTTATGTTCTGGCTCTTCATACTAAAAAAAAAAATGATCAGCAATGCAAGATAGGTATAGCCCAGGATGCAGTGGGCTTGTGTTTCTGGTGGTTGACATAATGAAGATTTTTATTCTCCATGCAGTGTGAGTCCTCTCAGGGAATTCAGGACAAATGACCTTGCTTTGAATGAATAATAGAAAGTAAAGGGGACACAGGGAAGAGCTAGTTAATTCTATTCAAAAAGAGGGAAAGACATACAAACTAAAGGGAAACGCCATACTAATAATGCCCTCTGAGTCAGGCTGGGACAGAAAGATGAAATTTAGATGGAGAGAGATGAAAGGGCACACTGGGAGAATCATTTGAAGATTGGCATAAAAGCAGAGAGGAATAGGACATGTTAGGAAAAGGTAAATTCTTGTCATTGCCAGATGAAGGCATAGCGGTAAAAGAGAAATTAAGTGGCGGGAAGTAAACTTGCACCACTAGATCAAGACCAGTGCACAGGAAAAGATGTCACATTTGCATATCAGAGTAATTCATGCTTTCACAGGCTCAAGGGGAAGACAGGGATAGATTTTGGAGATATCTATTCAGATTTGGTCAAATCTGAATCATGGGGAAAGTTGGGAAGATTTTAAAACAAGTGCAATGCTCTAGTGTAGTAAATGTGCTAAAAGTCTTAACAGAGAGAGAAAGAGGGCAGAACTAGATAGGGATCACCATCAAAACCTGAAATGAGAAAAAGAAACACCCTTTAGAAGAGTCAAATTAGCTGGGTGGTGGTAGTACATGTCTTTAATTCCAGTACTCAGGAGGCAGAGGCAGGCAGGTCTCTGCGTTCAAGGTCAGCCTGATCTACAAGAGCTAGTTCCAGGACAGGACAAGCCCCAAAGCTACAGAGAAACCCTGCCTCAAAAATATAAATAAATAAATAAATAAGTAGAGTCAATTAGTAGACATTTCATTAGATAGACAAATGAAAGCTATTGATAACAGAATCACAGCAAGGCAGTAGAGAAACAGGAACATACTATTGCTCTAAAACCCAAACCGACATAAGAGACCTTTGGGGGAAAGCTGTCCAGTCATAAGATGTACGTTCCTTTTATCCCACCAGTTATTCAGATGCACAAACACACACCATATAAATTGTAGAAAACATGGAAATAACAATCTAACAACTGATAAAGTATTGTATATGTTCAAAATAATTCCACACATCTATTCCAGAGGAGGTAAATTAATAGACAGTAAAATGCCAACTTTATCAACATAAACACATTAAAATTTAGTAGTAGAATAATAGGAGTGCATTAGTTCCTATGGTTATGGCCAAATGTCCAGCAAAGCAACTTCAGGAGGAGGAATTTATTTTGAGACAGATTTTGAAGAGCTACGGTCCATCATGGGGAGGTAAATGTGGTATCAGATGTCTCCATGATGGTGGAAGCATGTTGGTGTTTTTCATTCTTACTATCTCTTTCATGGGAAGCAGAGGCCAGACAAAAAGCAAGACTGGGCTGTAAGACCTCAAGGCCAGGTTCTACTGACCCACTTCTTCCTATGAGGTTCTGCAGCCTAAAGCAATCTCCCAAAGCAATACCCTCTCTCAGATTCTTTCCTTTTCTTTTCTTTCTTTTTCTCTATTTCTTATTTCTCTCTCTCTTTCTCTCTCTCTCTCTCTCTCTCTCTCTCTCTCTCTCTCTCTCTCTCTCTCTGATAATGCAGTAAGTCCAGTTAGTGCTGCCAATATGTTTGTTCATAGAGTGTGGCTATCTACTGGAGCATGGGAATCCTAACAATGACCTTATGTCCAAAATGAATGGTGCATCCTTTAAGCAACTATCAATTGCTAATAGTTCCTCAATAAGGGATGGGAACTGGAGGACAGCTACCTCATCTATGATGGAATTTTGACTCACATTCTAGGAACATTCTGGAAGAGGAGTCAGAAAGAAAAAGAATTGGAGGATGGGAAAGAGGGCTATGAAATGTTGTCTTCTGGACATGACTTGACTGCACATTCATGACACTCATTACTTTTAATTTATTCTCATTCAAGTTTTTAGGACCTGGAAAAGATACTGCCAGATTCTTTTCCAGAATATAACAAAAATGGCCTCTATCCCACTACCTAAAAGAGTCCTTGTTTGCTTCTGAAATCTCCAGAGCCAAGCCTTAGCTGTCTACATCTCCATCAACATAGTGGCCTTTCTCAATCCCAAAGAATGGTCCACTAAGATGTTTACTGTACTCCAGGTCTGTTTCAAGCTGCATTTCCAAACTTGACTGTGGAGGCTCAAAAATGTGAGCTTATTTCCCACCTTGTCTGAAGGTTAGAGAGTTTCAGCTTTCTCAAAGTTGTTGCCATTCTACCCTGGCCCAAGGTCAGAGAGTTGAAACTTCTGTTCCTTCAAGGTTATTGTTTGTTTCTACCTCAAACATAGTTCTGCTCACTCAAGGTTATCATCAACAGGTATGGCCAATATTCGGACCTTGTATTTCAGGTATAGAGAGGTAGATCTGTTTCTACCTCAAACAAAAGTCTAAGGATCCAACTAAGTTCCTACTCCCTTAGGAAGATAACAATGGATTCCAACCAGGTTTGCCTACAGAATGTTTTGGTCTAGGGTGTGAGTGTTACTTGTCTTTTTCTAGCAACAAAATGTTTAACTAAGAATGTAGCCTGCAACCTTCAACTGGATGTTCATTTCCTTGTTTTATGTTAATGTAGTTTTTTAAAATTTCACTCCTACCTTTTAGGGCTGAGGATATTTTAAACAAATGAAAGTTAAATGCGAGTGATTTCAGTATTCACTGAAATTCCCTCCTGGTATTATCTTATGCTTCTGTTTTATTATTTTCACTGGCGTCTTTATTCTCTTTACTTATTTTTCTAATCACCACGCCTCTACCCTGGTAAGTGGTATCTTTTTGGAAGCTGGTCTCTGACATTTGACTCCCTTCCTCCCACAAACCAGTTGCAAAGACCTATCAATCACAGTCAGGACACCCACAGCAATAGCAACAGGTGCATTCCTAGTACCAACTTTCCAGATTAGCTACTTGTCACTGTGCCCAAACTTCTGAGAAAGTCCCTTAATGGAGGAAGGATTTATTTTGTCTCATAATTTAAGGGACTGTAGCCCACCATGATAGAGAAGGGATGTTGATAGGTCGCTCCAGGACTGTATGAATATTTTGCTGGGACTGTATATCCTCTCATGTCTCAGAAGAAAATAAAACAAGATCTAACAAGAGTGAGGCTGTCCAGGTGGTGGTGGTACACTCCTTTAATCCTATCATGCAGGAGGCAGAGAGGCAGATCTGTCAACACAGATCGAGCTCTCCTATGAGAGACTTTTCACATTCAAACAATAACAAGAAAGTATGGTGAGAAGAAAATGTGATTATGTCCCTAAAACTGAGAGACTGATAGATAGAAAATGGATTAGAAGAGGGAGCGGACCTAAAAAGGGAGAACTTTTACTTTTTACTTATAAAATTTTGATCTCTTCAAATGTTTTACAAAGAAAGGTATTGGCTTTTATCATTTATAAAATGTAAAGAGACAAAAGAAAAAAAAAAGACTGTGGAGCAACAACAAAGCATTATGAAGCTTTCAAGTCCCTCAACTACTGTGCTGGCCTGACTAAATCACAGGGAGCAAAACTTGAGAGAAAACCACTTAAAGAAAGAAAATGGAAATTTTTGAATAAATAAACTGATAAAAATCTTATGAGTGAATGATGTTTGGTTGTGTGTTTTGGTGAGAATTCTTCCCTTGAAGAACTACGGTACAATCAAAGCCAAACTGAACCAAGTCTGCAACCTTCCTCGACGTCATTACACCACATCAAGAGATGCTCGACGGAATAGAATGGCAGAAGAGACAAACCCTAAAGGATGGCAGATCAAATGGAAGAGTCCCACTTACAGTCCACATTCAGTCTTGCAGCACTGTTCAGAGCGTCTCATAAAAGATAAACAGAGCATTTCCCTTCTGTGCACCTAAAATGAGGGAACTGTGACAACTGCAAGTGGGAGGAGAGGAAGAAATTAAATGATGAAAGCCACGTCAGGAACTGTTTTGGGTAAATGTCAGGTTTCATTTGTCTTGGTATCGCAGCTCATATCTTCTAGCAGAAGATAATTAGCTTTGACAAAGCTACCTGAAGGAAATATATTCTGTATCATAAAATGTTATAAATTTAGACTCGTTGTGCAAAACCAGGAAAATATAATGGAGTACAGGTACATGATATTTCAACTTTAAAGAAATGAAAAATATAAAATATCACTATTAAAGAAATTGTCAGATTATAAATTCAGTTTCTTTAGTAAAGCTAAATTGGAAAATAAATGCCAAATGGAAGGAATGATCTCTGGAAAATGGCTCAACAAAAATTTAGAGTGGACAACGACCTCCTTTTCCCCTACAAAATTTGTATTGTAGTAAAACACATATAACATATAATTTACCACATTAACTAGCTTAAGTGTGTAGTTTGGTGACATTAAGAATATTCAGATTATTGTATGACCATCACTGTCATTTATCCTTAAAATACTTTACATCTTTTAAAATTGAAACTCTATCTATTAAACAATACATTTATACTACTCTCTAACCTAACATTAGCTGTAGTAATCATAAATTTTTATGGGGTATGGTGTGACATTACAGTATGTATATGCATATAACATATAATGGTCAGAGCAGGATAATTGACATGTCTATCATATTAAATATTTATCACTTTTTTGTGCTGGAAAAATCAAAATCCTCTCAACTATCTGTTTTGAAATATTCAATTAAATGTTGTAAAAATGTTTATCCTAGCATGCTACACTGTACTACGCTGAACACTGGAAATCATTTCTCCTAACCAGCTAAACCCATGTTTGCATTAACATCTTCCCTGGTGTGGGAGGTCCTTCTATCCATGTGCAGCTTTCATTGGTTAATGAATAAAGAAACTGCCCTGGCCTGTTGATAGGGCAGAACTTAGGTAGGTAGGGAAGACAGAATTGAATGCTGGGAGAAAGAAATAGAGAGAGATGCCATGGATCTGACGCCAGAGTAAGACATGCTGCTGAAACTTTACCCGGTAAGCCACTGCCATGTGGAGATACACAGATTAATAGAAATGGGTTAAATTAAGATGTAAGACTTAGCCAATAAGAAACTAGAGCTAATGGGCCAAGCAGTGATTTAATTAATACAGTTTCTGTGTGGTTATTTCGGGGCTAAGCTAGCCGGGCAGCTGGAACAAACAAGCGGGCCCTCCTCCAACACTTCTTCCTGTCCTCTCCCTCATACCCTTCCCACTGCCCAGGAATCACTATTCTGCTCTATCATTCTCCGCAGTCAACACTTCAGTTTCTACACAGAGAAATCAAAGTCACTTTCTTTAGCCACTCACCCACTGATAGACACCCAGGTTTCTGGGCTTTCTGATAGTGGCCACACTAACACCGTTAGGAGGAATCTCACTCAGAAATCGTCTTTTGTTTCCCTGATTAGTGATGTTGAACAGCTTGTCACATATTAGTTGATCATTAATGTGTCCTCTCTGTATTAAGTTGTGAGAGTTCTTTGTGTATTTGGGATGGTAATCCCTTACCACACACAGTGTCTGCTATAAGGAGCGGAGGAAGCCTTTAGTGAAAGTATAAGGAGTAGATGAAGTCCCAAGTGAATGTGGATTTTTGACAAAAACCAATGTCTCAGATCCATGGGAACTGGCAAAGCTTCCCTCTGGTCCATGTGCAGCTATCAGCAGTGTGTGCCAAAACTAGCAATTGAGGCTTCTTCCCAGCCAGACAACTAACTCCTCCTCCACGCACCAACTCTAATAAGCCAGCTGAGGATCTGGGCTGCTGCACAGCACAACCGTTGGTGCCACTCCATCAGAGTGAGCATGAAGTATTGAATCTCAGCTTTTCTCTGCGTTTCCTTGTGTCTGTCCCTTCTTCACTCCTTCATTACCCCACTCAGGTTTCCAGGACAAAACTGTGCTGACCTCTGTAACTGAAAATATTTTTCCATTCTGAGAGCTACCTTTCCACTCTACTGTCCCTTTTGGTGTACAAGGTTTTAGCTTTCAAGAATTCAAATTTGTTTACTTCTGACTTATTAAATTACCTGTGTCTTTGGCATTCTTCCCAAGAGACATTAACTTGCTTAAAAACAGAATTTTGTTTCTTGTAGAGATGTCCATAAGTATTTTAACTTTGCACTTACCAAATGTCTTTAAAAATAAATGTGTGTAGTTTGGCCTTGAATTCAGTATAAAAATATTAGGGCAGGTCTCTGTTACACTATACGATATAACTCTTCTGTGTGACTGTCTATTTGTTGTATCAACTCCTCTAAGATGTGAACAATGCTTGTTCACCCTAGATGGAACACCAACCTCCAATCAAACAAATGATTTCGCCCAAGTCTAGTTTGGTGAATCAATGATTTTGTTGGGCTTCCTTACAGAAGAATATGTGAGAAGTTATTCTTTTTAAATTTTTTCTTCATTTAAATACCAACCACACTTTTCCCTCCCTACATTTAAAGACTTTGGAAGACTTCAAAACTGCATCATCAAAAAGTCTAGCACTGTCAAAGGTGATGGCTTCCCATTGCTGCAGAGATGGAATCCAGTCCTCAATGATTCTTTGATCTTCTGTATATTCTTCCTTTTGTGGCCATGTGCAGCTGAGGTAAGATTGGATGCAGATAGATGTAGGTCACAGGAGTTAGTGGCTGGAATCTTCAGTGAGTGTCTAATGACCTTGTTACCACCTCCTTCTAAGAAGGATATCCTGGCCTTGTCAACGGTCTGTGGTGCTCTGACTGTGATGACAATAGTTGTTATATTCGGAGTATGATGTTCCACAGTAGACATCAACTGGCAGTTTGGGGGAATACTTTGTTTTTGAGTTGTTACTATTACTAATAGTCATAGTTCTATTTGATTTCTGACACATAAATGGTACTTAAATCTTTATTGCGGTTGGGAACAATATGAAATTACACTTTCATTCACACAAATGCTTCTTATCTAAAACATAAGTATATGTGCTGCAATATTGTTTCTACTGCTAGCTTGCTTAGTGGATGAAATATTATGTTAAATGACAGCAAATTCCAGTTGAATTCTACAAAAATCCCAAGTCTGTGTTGGTGGTTTGAGCTGTATTGCATGTAAACTAGCAATTCAATGGCAAGATTTTGTCTTTGAGACATCAATATTATAAACTAAGAATTCATTAATTTCATGTTTTGTTGTTATAAAATAAAAATTGATCTGCATATAAAGAAAAATATACCAAAACTATTAAAAGAAAGATAAAGTTTATTATAGATTCTGTGGTCTGAAGGCATAAAATATTTCACATAATTTTATTACGAATGTTAACCATGTTTAATATATACTTCTGCCTGAGGAGTGGATCTGGATTCTGGACACCAGTGGATTTGGAGCAACAAGGTAAGATTACTCCTTTTCCTCACTCCTGGAGGCTGACTATAAGATATTTATTTATCTTCACAGTGTCCGAGCATATAGCTCCACACCCAGAAGTGGGCCTTTCCAGCAGTGAGTTAACACTATAATTACTGAAATCCCAAATCATCTGTATCTTTTCACAGATGACTATCAGAATAGCTGTTGTAATCTAAGGGTGGATGGGCAGTCTCTGCTCACCAAGGTGCTCTCTAAGGGTTTGCATGCTTTATCACAGAAACTTCCCCTGAAAGCCTTATAAGATTTGTTGTCATTGTTTTCTCTTGAAAGGCTTCTCTTTTATTAATTTAATTTTCTCTTATATGGTTTCTTTTTTATTTTTTCCATTATAAAGTACAAGTAGAAATCCCCAAGGTTAAATAACCCAGCTTACACAGAGAAAATAACTGACAGATGTAGCCAACCCAGAATTTTGGGCATGGTTCTGTCTATATCATTTATCGCAAGAAATCATTTCCCCAGATCTTCAGAGAAACAGTGGAAAGCAGGATAGATGGAGAGAGCAGAGCTAGGCTAAAAATTCCTTGATAGAAGCCATATAAACTAAGAACTAATAAAGATTCAATTAAAACTTAGTCTCCATAGTTCACTTGTGGCAACTCTTGTTGCCTAGTTACCACCAGGCAGAGAATGAACTACACAAAGAAGTTCCCACAATTACAGGAAAAATAATGAGTGCTGCTTATCTGTGCATTCTACTCTTAAGTAATGACTTAGAGCAGAGCAAATACAATTCTATTAACAGCCTGATGGCTGTTATTTACTCTAAAAGGCAATGCTTTCTCATTCTTTGTTGGCACTTTGAACTTTCTATATACACAGCTAGTGAATATATCATGAGTTTCACAAGAGAAAGAATTCTCTAGTAGAATGTGAACAGTGTATCATCCAAAGCACTCTGCTGCTCAGAGCAAGGTCCTGGGCTTGATAAGTACACTCTGAAGATAAGGAAGGAATATTATGCATCAGTAAGAAACATTTCTTGTTGGGCTTTCTGAAGTTACTTATACCATTTTTTTCTTAAAATGAAGGTCCCCTAACAAACTCTTACAATTCAAGAGACTTGAATTTAGCCCCTTCCAGACCACAGAGGCAGACATATGATACCCAACTGAACAAGTTCTTCATCTCTGCCTTAGGGCACATTTCCCAAGATACCCAACAATGCTTTCAGGGAAGTTTGCTACCTAAACACTAGCAGAGCTCCCTCAGATTATGATCTGTACACATACAAGCTTGTGGACATGAGCAACAATATTTCCTGTGATGTGGGGAGCTCCAGTCTGGGGGGGGGAAGTGAATAAACAGAAAGAACAAAGCCATTCGAGTGCACAGTATTTAAAACAGCCTGCTCACTGTCTTTTACAGGTACAGAGCCAACCTGCTTGCAATTTGCCTAGGATGATTTGATATTTAAGTTGTCACTGCAAGCAAAAGTTTCACAGAAACAATTCTCTCACCATGATGTCACTTAATTCCCTTTAGGATTTGTTTATATTAGAGGAACTTGAGATTTAGACATGAGTTATTTAAGAAAACCACCAGTTGTCAAAAGTGTATTTCATTTTATTTGTCTTTGAAGTATTTCAAGTAGTAGGCAAATAGTGATAGAAAATTAAAATTCTACTAATAAATACAATTACAGTTGCATTACATACACATTACAGTCATTAATACTTGGGAGGAAAATATCATTCAAAATTTCCTTTTCAAAAAATGTCTAATTAAAAATTATGAGTCTTTAAATTAAATTCTAACATTGGAGGATATTTTCATATGACAATCCTTGCCATTTTTCTCAAAGCTTCTTTGAGAAAACAAAACAAATTATCTGAGCTACTTACACCTTAGTGCAAATATCTCAGACAATATCTATGTCAGGAAATGACAGAAAAGTAGATGCCACACACAAGAGAGAGTAAGATGTAAAAGGTGGAGGGAATGAAAACACCAAGTAGGACATATCTATTCAAGGACTATCAGTCAGACTATACAAAGAACTTTGAAGATAGAGGAGGAAAGTAGGGAACCTGAGTAAGATATGGGAAAACATTCAGGTGTCTCCCCAGAAAACACACAGAGACAATAAGTAAGCATATGAAAAGATTCCCAATGTGATATATCATTAGGGAATTGAAAATTAAAATGAGCCAGCACTGGACATTTAATAGAATTGCTAAAATCCAAAACACTGAGAAACCAAATGTTGGTGGCAGGAGCCAAAGAAGTATAGCCATTGCTAGCAGGAATGCAAAATGGGACAGTTACTTTAGAAGGCAATTGAGTGGCTTCTTTAAAAACTAAATATATTCATACCATAGGAGCCAGTGATCACACTCAGTGATAGTTTTCTGGAGGAGTCAAAAACTTATGCCTATACAAAAACCAAATGTAAATGCTTATAGCAACATTATTCATCATTGTCAAAACATGTTGTTCAGTAGGTGAATGGAAAAATTGTCATGCATTCAGACAATATAAGACAGTATCAGCCCAGCAATAAAAAGAAATGAACTATCAAAGTACAAATGGCATGGAGAAATGCTAAGCATATATTAACAATGGGAAGAAGTCACTTTAAAAACACTAAATGCTATGAGATTCCAATTACACACACTCTGAAAAAGAAAAAAGGAGTCAATACAATGACAAGTGATTGGCATGGGTTTAAAGCAAAGGAGGAATAACTAATAGAGCACAGGGATCAGGTGAAACAGTTTATTCCGTATGGTATATTAGTGGTAAATACATGTCATTGCACATTTTTCAAAATTCATAGAATGTACAAAATCAAGAGTAAACACTTGTGCTAATTACAGACTTTAGATGGTAATGATGAACTCATGTTATTTCATTGATAGTGACCAATGGATTACTTTAGGCTCTGGTGTGAATGCATTGGGAAAGAAAAGGAAGAACTCCCTATATTTTCTGCTGAGTTTTATTTTGTACCTAAGAGTTCTCCAAACTAAAGTACATTAAATAGAACAAGAAGGGCTAAGTGGGGTAAAATGTAGCACGATTAATAAAAATCCAGAGACAGATATTAGGATTCAATCTGAAGGTCAGAAAAGCAAAACAGCCAGTCACTGACTCTTACCTCTACCTCAGTCTGAAATGGCAATTCTGCCTCCAGGAATCTCAGAATGAGACTGTGTGTGAGAGCTGTCCCCTCCCGTCTTATATTCCTCTCTAGTGCTGGGATGAAAGGCGTGCACCACTATCACTGAGTTTCTACAGCAAACTAGTATGGCTACTTGGGTTAAATGTGTGTGCCACCACTGCCTAGTCTGTAAGGCTGACCAGAGGGGCTGATTTACTCTCTGATCTTCAGGCAAGATTTATTAAAATACAAAGAAAATATCACTACAGTAAAGAATGGGAGGACAAAGTAAAGGAGGAAATAGAATGAAGGCTAACTAACACTAAAGACCTTTGGAAAAGCCATATGGAAATCTATAAAAGTTTCTAATATATATGCATATATATGCATATAAAATTAGTTTAAATGGTGTTACCTTATAACAGAAGGACAATGCCTCTCCCAGGTAGCTTATGGTATCGAATGAAAGGTGCAGTGCCATATATGAGTTATCACTTTTCAAGTTTTTGGTCAGTATTGTCTCAAAGAACTCTGAAACATTACACACTATTATAACTACTCTTGATTACCCTCCACAACTTGATAGTAAAACACTATTGCCGGAGACACCAAGTACTTAAGTCTTGGATTATGAAGAAATAAAAGTGGTATCAACTTGGACTCTTTATCCCAACTACTAGGTGTCATAATGCTAGAAGAAGTTGTATATATTAACAGGGGGAAAAAGTAATCAGTATCTTAGCCTTCTATAAACCCTGAAGTTATAATAATAACTTCCCTGGAAAGAAATGGCTACTGAAGTAATAGTGGTATGGATGCTATAGAAAGAACCAACCACTTTCTAGTTGGGCTTATTTTCTTCATTCTGGTATTTTCACACATACTTTTCTCTTTTTTATTTTATTTTCTTTTATTTAAATAATAGCTTTTCATTTATTTTACATACCGACTGCTGCTCCCCTTCCTCTTCTCCTCCCCACTGCTTCCCATCTACCCCTCTCCCCTTCCACTCCTCCCTCTCCATTTAGAAAGGAGCAGGCCTCCCATGGACTCTAACAAAGCATGATGTATCAAGTTGAGGCAGGACCGAACTCCTTCCCTTGCATCAAGGCTGGGCAAGGTAATCCAGCACGGGAAACAGGTTCCCAAAAGTCAGTTAAGTGTCAGAGACAGGTCCTGATCACTCTGCTCGGAGGCCTTACAAAGAGACCAAGATACACAATTGTCACACACATGCAGAGGGCCTACGCTGGTCCCATGCAGGCTCCTTAACTGTTGGTCCAGAGACCATGAGCTCCCCTGAGCTCAGGTCATCTGTCTCTGTAGGTTCTCCCTGCATAACCCCCCTGGCTGGTACAATCCCTCCTCTCTTTCTTCAGCAACACTCCCAGAGTTCAGCTCAGGTCTTGTCTGTGGATCTCTGTATCTGCTTCCATCAGTTACTGGATAGAATATCTCTGATGACAATTAGAGTAGTCACCCATCTAATTACAGTAGATGACCAGTTTAGACACCTCCACTATTGCTAGGAGTTTTAGTTGGGGTTATCCTTGTGGATTCCTGGGAGTTTTCCTTGGTGCCAGGTTTCTCCCTAACCCCAAAATGTCATCATCAATATGTCTCTTTCATTACTCTCCCCCTCCATTCTTCGCCCAACCTGCCTCCCACACCCAGCCCACCCAACATGCTCCCTCGAGTACCTATCCTTCCATCCCTTCTGTCCACTCCCAGTTTACCCAGGAGATCTCTTCTATTTCTCCTTCCCAGGGAAATCCATGAATCCCCGCTTTGGGCCCTCCTAGTTATCTAGCCTCTTTGAGGCTGTGGATTATAGGTTGGTTATCCTATACTTACTCCTAATATCCACTTATGAGTGAATACATACCTGTAACTTGAGACTACTCATTTGTTTCCTGGCTTCCCAGACCAAATAATTGCACAGAAACTATGTTAATTGCAACACTTTTTGGCCAATGGCTTAGGCGTATTCCTAGCTAGCTCTTACATATTAAATTAACCAAATTCTATTAATCTGTGTATCACCATGAGGCTATGGCCTACCAGTAAGTTTCTGGTGACTGTCTCCTTTAGCAGCTACATGGTTTCTCTTTGATGCTGTCTACTCTCTCTCTACATATGTGTGTGTGTATGTGTGTGTGTGTGTGTGTGTGTGTGTGTGTGTGTGTGTGTATGCATGTTCAGATTTCCTGCCTGACTTTACTCTGCTAAGCTATTGGAAGAAACAACTTTATTCATCAACCAATAAAGGCAACATATATATACAAAAGGACATCCTTCTAATTTCTGTCTAATTAAAAAGGAAGGCTTTAACTTTAACATGGTAAAATTAAATATAACAAAATAGATACAAAGCAAAAATTACAGTTACAATATTTCATAACTAAGGAAAACTATAACTGTAATTATCCATCTTTAACTCCATCAAAGAGCCCAGATGGGTGTAATATTACCTAAGTTAACAGGAAGTGCATTGTAAGCAACTTCCAAAACTCTATATTTGACGGAAACATCTTGCTGCCTGGACAATCACCCAAAGTTCTTTTGTATCATTGCAGCATCCATCTTTAGCCTACAGGTCCATAGTATCTGGCAGAATTTTCCATACATCAGTTGCTTTCTTCTGTGTCCTGCAAAATGTCTGGCAGTTCTCTCATGAAGCAAGAATGCTGAAGACTGTCTCATCTTTTTTAGGCAACTTCAGCAGTCATTTTTCTGTGGGTCCTGCATATCTAGTTTATACAGCATACCATCAAGCAGTCCAAGCAAGAGCAGTTTCTTATCCAAATGGCTAACAAACTCCATAAAAAGCCTCTTTGATGCCCATCATCCTCTTGAAGTAGATTGGTGCTGCCGGGAGCTGACGTATCTCATTGTCAAGAAAAGTCCTAAGTTCTTAAAACATTTTAGATGCCATATTGTGTTAGTCTTTGAAAGGTTTGAATAATATCTATCCATCTGAAATATATCTCTGTATATCTAGAAAAACTAACTAACATGACTACAAGATTGACTATTATAGAAGACTATTAACCTGTATTTCTTAATCATACATTACATTTTTAAATGAGCTACAAAAACACATTACCTTAATTAAGAGCAGAAATATGCATATAACAAAATTGACCTTAAATTTGTAGCAAAAGACCAAGATCAATACAAGAGCAAAGTATTCATTTCTATAGTGTATCTCCTTTAAATGTAAACAAACATTTTTGAACAATCATTTATGGAATTTGGGCATTGTTCTCTAGACTTCCTAGATTGGGGGCACTGTTAATCAGATCTTTTATGGGGTATACTGTGTGGTAAGTTCATCTCAGCCAGCAGTCCTAAAGCTATCATGGATTTGGACCATATAGGTCATTGTTTCAGGGGTTCTTGTTTGATCAAACCATATTAGCTGTAAGGAATCCACAGCTTTCTAACTTCTGTGGAAACAAAAGAACCTATTTTCTAAAGCAACATATCCTTAGACCCAAATTTTAAAGTCATGATACCTTTAAAATATATATGTTGGTTTAGTTTAGTAGCCTGTACAATGAAATGTCTCTCTGTTCTTACCTCATTCAGTCAAAAAATTCAAAGAAAACACAATAATATACATAATCCAGACTCTCTATGTATTTTCCATCTTTATGTGGCTTATTATTTTTTTACTTCTTTAATCTATGACTGTCTATACCCTGTCTCTCTGAAGACTTTGTTTTAATTTTTAAAACAATTTACTTCTTTTTTTATAACTCTTTATACTCTTTTCTTCTCTCTCCTAGGCCTATGTACATTTTTTTAAACACACTGTGTCTCATTTAGAGGTCTTTTATGTCGGAATCTGTCCTACTGTGTATCTGAAGTCCTTTTCTGACAAAATGCATTTTAAAATGGTAAGCAGTGTGGTTGCAGCAGCCCTGGATACTGGTTTCACCTCCTCAGCCTTTTAACCTGGCAGAGGTAATTCACCTGCCAGCTCTGGGACTGCCAGGAGGGAGCCAACTCTGGTAAGCAGTTGACCCATGCTGCCACCAAGAAGCTTATAGCACATTGCCACAAACCCCATTCAAGTACTTAGCCTCCTAAAGAGATTTGCTTTACCAAATCTCTTATTATGGAAAAGAACCCCCACCCTTGTACTGCATCATTTCTTCCCTGCTTAATCCCCATCCTTCACCCCAACTCTCTGAGATTATAATTTGATAAAATACCTATACATGTATCAGCTTAGGCTCTGGTTTTGGGAAAACCCTGTTAAAATAAACACTGATTTTATTATTACTTTTCTAGAAATAGTTTTCTCTTCTTACATTCATGGTAGGTCATCAGAAAAGAGGACCAACAGCAATTATATTTTGGATATTCCTTCTCAACTAAAACCTCAGATATAAATACAAACTATATATTCTAGACTAGTTCCAAATAGGACGGTATCATTTCTTATCATTGGCTGTTTGAAAAATTACACAGGATGTAGCATTACTTGAAAAACACAGAAGAGTAGCTAAGATATGGGAGTTAGAATGAGAAATTTCAACATACATCCAATATGAGCTCAAATAAAAAGAAATGAATAGAATTGAAGGCATACAGATAACTTTAAAAGAAGGTTTAATTGAAAAAAAGCAGAGAACAGACTGAGGCAAATAGCAATAAACCTTTATGTAAACACAGCAAAGTAAAACTGAAACTTTCCTAAAGCAGTGAAAAAAATTTAAAGGAAACAGAGGAAAATCCTCAAAGAAATGACATTGAAGCTAAGATCCTTCATACTGGTTCTCAATAAATAGCAAAACCAAATAGGATTACCCTTTCAAGATGTTGAAAAAATATCTATGGGAGTTTGAGTATGAACTGTCCCCCAAGAGCTTGTGTGTTTGAATATTTGGTTCCCCAGTGGTGTGATTGTTTTGGAAGGTTGCGGAACTTTAAAAGATATGGCCTAGTTAGAGGAAGAAAGTGACTGGAAGCCATGCCTGAGGGTTATAGCTGGTATTGCACCTGTGACAAACTGTCTACTTCCTGCCTGTTGATGTAATGTTATAGGCCACTTACAATCCATAGCCATGGCCATCAACTTTGCCCACCACACCTCACGAACCCACAAGCCTCACGAACCAGAGGCAATCCTTCCTCTCTCAAGTTGCTTTCATCAGCTATTCTCTCACAGCCACAAGAGAAGTAATAGAAAAATTTTACAGAAAAGTGGTACCTAGAAGTCAAGTTGTCATGGTGATAAACCTGACACTGTGGCTTAGAGGCCTTTGGAAAAATGTGGAGGAATTTGGAGAGGTAGCCTTGAAAAGTGGGAGAGTGCTATAGACAGAGTTTACAGAGCCATTATGATGGGAGCGAGGGACACCTTCATACCACAAAAAGTATAAAGAGCAAAGGCCAGCCAAGAGAAGTGTAGCATGAAGGCCGACTTGTTGGGGTTTCTGTCCCGTCTGGTCCCCCAGCCGTTTAGTCCCAAAGAAAATCACACAGAGGTCTCCAGAAGATTATAAACTGATTGGCTCATTAGCTCAGGCTTCTTATTAGCTCTTGTAACTTATATAGCCCATTATTCTTATCAATGTTAGCCACATGGCTCAGTACCTTTCTCAGCAGGGCAGGGCACATCCTGCTTCTTCAGTGGTCCAGGCAGGAGTCCAGAGAGAGCTTCCTGCTTCCCAGAATTCTCCTATTCTCCTTGCTCTGCCTCTACTTCCTGTCTAGTTGTCCCACCTATACATCCTGGCTAGTGGCCAAACAGCATTTATTTAAATCATGATTGACAGAATACAGACAATTCTCCCGCACCAGAGAAGCTTCAAAGAACAACCATGACTTGGTTGGGAATTTGTGTTACATTCTTACAAAGAGTCTGGCCACAGTCTGCCCACCTTCTGAAAACTTGATTGAGGCTGGATTCAAAAGTATATTCAAAACTAATAGATTTGGCAGAGGAATTTTCAGATACCATATTATTCAGGTTATAGAGCAGTTATCCTTCAGTGCCCTTAGTCAGACTTACAGTGAGAATTCTGAGCATAATCGGAACAGAGAGATGTCAAATATGTGCAGTTCGTCAGAGAGAGGAGCATTGATGCAGTTAACGCCAGAGAGCCGAAACAAGGCAGCTATAGGAAAGGCTATGGTAACTTTTGAAGAGACTAGCAGAATTAAAGAGAAAGCTATCACTGTGCAAAAGACAGTAAGAATGATGCCTGAAGAATGAGACCTTATCCATCAAAGGCTCATCCCAAACTATGCAAATTAATATGATCAAAGAGTACCTGACAGATAAAGCCACTGCAGTGCCTTGATATCCTGGTGAACGACAGCTAGCTAAAGGCTTTACTCTATTATCACTGCATTGGTTACTTTTCTCTTTCCTGCAACCATTACAACTTCAGGAAAGAAAGGTATTTTGGCCAACAGGTTAACTGCAGTCTGTTGAACATAGAAAACATAGCAGTGGGAGTGGTGTATGGCTGTGGTGCCAGGGGTATGAGACTGTGTGTTTACATCTTAAGGAAGCAGACAGAAGGGAAGGCTGGCATTCATCTGACTTTCTTTTCTCCTCTTTGTCAGCCTGGGCGGTTGCCATCCACACTCAGGTAACACTCTCTGGAAACACCTCACAGACATGCCCAGAGGTGTGCCTCCTAGTGGTTTTCTAAACACAGTCAAGTCAACAATGAATAGTACCCATCACAGGAAATGTTTTTCTTGGCCAGTCACACAGACACACAGAGGCTGCTGCAACTGTGTTCCAAGTGGGGGCAGGTTATAATCTTAAGAGCAGAATTTGGTATCATCCATAGGGTGGAACTTTTGCAAGCAGGGAACATGTAAGCACTACAGAGCTTTAGAAGTTACATACAACAAGCCCCCAGAAAGTTTGTAGAGCAGGGCAATGTGTAGCAGGATCAGACTTCCTACATGAAACCCCTAAGTTAGCTCTGCATGAAATTGTGAAGATAAAGCCTAACTTGCAATGAAGATCGCAGGATCTTGTCAACACCACAAATGTAGGACTTCTGCTAAGGGAAACTGAAGATGCTGAGCGGTGCTGGTTAAAGATAGAACTACATATGCTAGAGTTGGCACAGTAGGTGGGGTGGAACTGTTCGAACATATTAGAGCCCCGATAATGCCATGTGAGCTCCCAAATGATGGACAGGGAGAAGCAGGGGTCAGTGTTTGCCCTACTGTGTTTTTGTCTTGCTTTGGTCTTTGCTTTGGCTCATACTTTACTTTTGGAATGAGAATGTCTACTTTGTGCCACCGAATTCTCAAAATGTGTGAGTTGTTTTACATCTCAGAGGGGCTCACAGTTAAAAGATTATTGGAGTTTTAGAGAAAAAAAAAACCAACCTTTGGAATTTTGAGCAGCTTCAGAACTGTAAGTATGAGGAAAAATTTGAAGTTGGAATGAATGCATTTTTCATTTTGAGATAGCCACGAGCCTAGGGAGAGAGCCAGCGGACTATAATTTGAATGCAAAATGGCCCCTACAAACTCATGTGTGTGAATACTTGATCCCCAGTTGGTGGCCGAGAGGGGAAATACTGCTGGAAGAACATCCCTAGGGTTATGCTTTGAGAGTTTATAGCCTTGTCCCACCTCCTGGTATCTCTCTGTCTCTCGCTGTCTCTCACTGTGTGTGTGTGGGGGGGTGTGTGTGATTTCTTCCCAAGGATGAAAACGTGATCAACCAGATTCCAGATTCCTGACACTGCTGCCGGGATTTCACTGCCTGATGCCATGCTGTCTCTGACATAAGAGACCCTATCCCTCTGGAACCATAAACTAAAAAAAAAAAAATTTCTCTCCTCTAAGTTGCTTTGGGTTGTGGTATTTATCACAGAAACAGAAAAGTAAACATACCCACTCTTATGGGAGCTTCTGGAACCGTGAAGGGTTGGGACCTCCCTGTGAGCTCCAAGGGGTGGGGGTATGCCAAGGGTTACCACCTGCTCCTGCTTCATGGTATACAAATTTGCTTTTCCTTTTAAATAATGGTAATATTATATGTGTAGCATGGAGTTGTTTAAAATATGTTTATTTAGTATTCATTATTAACAAACACCTAATTTATATATTTGCTTTATGTATACACCTGGGGTTATATAAAAATTTCTCAGGCAAAAGAGTGACAGGTGGAGAAAGTTTAAGAATTCTTGCTCTGAAGGCAAGATAAAGATGCTTCATGCTCTATACTATGGTATACTATTAGCCACAATAATGAGATTCAAAGCTGTGGTATAGCATTATCCACAATAATGAGACTCAACACTGTGATATAGTATTAACCACAATAATGAGATAAAAAATTATCAAAAGGAGCAAATTGTGGCATGAAAAAGTTGTGATTTTAATTAGTTATAAAATTGCAAAGTGCCTGATAGTAAACTTAAGAAAGTTACAAAAATCTATGATGACAATATTAAAATTTTGTGAAATAAATAGCTATATTTTGTCCAATGTTAACACAGTTTTGAAGGAACCTAAACACGTAGACAACAAGAGTTAAATGGAAAAATAAGTGGTCAGTAACAAACAAAGTATTTCTGAAAACAAGAGTCCGCTCCTACAAGATAGGAAGACTTACTACACAGCTAGAACAAAGGAAATGCTTGTTCTCAGTTGCTGTCCAGAGAAAACAGACAAGCACACAGCAGAGCTCAAAACAGACCCACCTATACTCTGAAACATCTGCTTTAAGAGAAGCAAGTGATGAATATCAATAAATGGTGCTGAGAAACTATACTTTCCACATCAATAAAAATATTATTAGATACAGACTTATACATTTAATAATATGCCAACTGGAAAAAAATCTGAAAGTCAAGAACAAACTTTAAACTCCTCAGAAATAACTACAGGAGATCTTTCAGGAATTCAATGTGAGGAAAAGTTTCCTAAGCAAAATGTATAAACTCTGTTACTAAGATAAATGCATTTGGTTAATTTAGAATTAAATAAATACTGTGTCAAAAAAGACCTACCTTTTCATTAAAAATGCAAGAAAGTCTGAGAGCTGTTATGCATACTTACTATTCATAATTCCCAAAGATTTCCTATGCATCAATCAAAAGTAAAACAAAACCAACAAAATATAGAACGACAAACAGAGTGTATTTCATAGAGACTGTTGATGCAAAACATAGCTTGTCTCAAAGAATACAGGAAATAGTTTATTCCTGAGCCAAGTATGGGTGACCGCAGCCTAGGAACTGGAACTCAGGTTTCCCGAGTGCCACATTGCAACATGAAGACATTTTCATGAAGTCTTTATGATTCCTAAAAGAAGTCATAAATCAAAGCAATTTGAGATCCTGAGGTAGAAACATTAGGTAGGTGGATTGCAGGATGTTGGGAAGTCTTAGCTATGGCTTTCAGATATTATCAGATGGTATCTGATGTTTTAAGCCAACATTCTGTTGTGTTAATGCATCCACAATGGTTATAGATGATATAGTCACAAAGATTGTAGTCAGCCCAGAGACTTTGGCTTGGGTTCTGCAACATTCCAACACTTCACAATCATTAAATTCTAATCTGTCTATCAGCCTTCTAGAAGCTTTAATGCAGTTTTTTTTTTGCAACTTCAGTTCACAAACCCAAGACAGTCAGATGGTTAACAAATAAGTAAATGTTTTATGTTCTGACTAGCAGTGTTTTAAACAATAATTTACCTTTGATGTCAACCAAATTTGTAAAGCTTAAATTGAGTTCAAGTTTTTCATAAATATAAAATATATAAGAATTTTTATTATAATCCAGTGGGGATACAAATTGGTATTTTGACTTCTGAGTGAAGTTTACCAACATCTGGGCAGCTTTAAAATATGTTTAGCCTACATACACACACATACACATTTATAGTAGCTGAACACTGAAGGCAATTTAAAAATCAGATAAGTTGTATGTATATAATAACTAAATACTATACAAGAATAAAAAGTGGATGAATTTCAACAATCAATTTTACCTAGAAGAATAATATTGAGTGAAAGAGGAAAATTAAAGAATATTAAATATATAACAATAACAATCAGGTAAAGTTTAAAAACTTTATATAATCTATAAACGGATGTACAATAGTACTGCCAATAGAAAACTAGTTTTATGGTTTGCCTTAGTTAGGGTTTCTATTACTGTGAAGAGACACCATGACCATGGTGACTCATAAAGGAAAACATTTAATTGGGGCTGGCTTACTGTTCAGAGGTTTTTTCCATTATCATCATGGTGAGAAGCATGGCAGCATGCAAGCAGACATGGTGCTGGAGAAGGAGCTGAGAGCTCTATATCTTAACCTTCAGCCAGCAGAGATAGTGTGCCACACTGGGCTTAGCTTGAGCATATGAGACCTCAAAGCCCACCTCGACAGAGGCACACTTACTCCAACAAGGATACATCCTAATAGTGCCACTCCCTATGAGTCAAGCATTCAAATACAGTAGTCTATGGAGGACATACCTATTCAAAACACCCCATGTTTCATTACTAATTTACTTTTATGAACATAATTTAAATTTGATGAAGAATCAAAAGGGTTTGGGTTTACTACTGGTTTAAGACAAGCATTTGTTTTTGATTCATGGAGAATCAAAATTTGTTTAAAAAATAAAATACAATACTTCAGACTATTTCACATAAAATGAGTTCCACCAGAAAGTTTAACAAATGTATCATTTCAGCATACATTATTTTTAGATACAAGAAAGCTTGGTAAGCCAGAGCTTTAGTATAGCTGTGTTCCTTCATCATGTGTAATTTGGAAGCTCTGCCTCCAGAAGTAAGAGTGCTGACTGTGTGATTTCTTCTCCGTAATTCCAAGACACCTAAGTGAGAGAGAATGAACTCCAGGCTCACTTTGGAATAGCAGAACTTTTATGAAAATACTCTTTAACAAATTTTATTGTTTAGTCCATGATCAAATACACAAGCATTTCCACTGAACTAGAATGCTCTTTACTTTCAAAGTTGTGGGTAAATCCATGGTTTATAGGTAAGTGATGAGAAAAATATTCATAGTCCATGTTTTTTGTCTGATATTTAAGCTTCACTAATTACAGTTTCCTTGGAAGCATAAAGGTTTTTATTAAGTCTTGTCACATTTTAATCTACATTTAATTATCGTAGATCCGTCTTCACATGCCTGATGAGAAAGAGAATCTTGGCATGTGGTTGCCAAGGAGCCCAGGGAATGCTGCAGCATTGGTCTCTGTTCCTATGGTAAAAGTTGATCAATATTCCCTTGCGATCTCCCAAAAATAGATAAACTCACGACATGGGAAAGTCTTCCCTCGCTCATCACTAACCGTTACCGGTTGCACAAAAGCTTGCTTTCCCTTTGGGCATCACATTTCCAACAGCAAAGCTCTTGGGGTCCTGGTAATGCCACTTGGGAATCTCCTGAGACACAGCCTCCCTTGACACACAGAGTGGTGGTTTAGCTCCTGACAAGTATTTAGGGCCTGTGTTTACTGCCGCACCACGCACATCAATCATTTTGCCTCTTATGCGTTCCAAAGAAAGGATCTACACACAGTGCCTGCTGAAGAAACTCACCATGGCTTCTCCCACTGCAGAGAAAAGGAAGGCTGTGTGATTCATATCCCTTGTTTCCCATGGGACAAAGCTAATTAGGAAGTGGATGCGGTGTCACCTCTCAGAAACCCAGTGGTCTAAAGGTGGCTTCCTGTGAAAATTTAGCTGAGTTTATCCAGATTTCTATTCTGTAACTGGGAAGTATAGTGCACATCGGATGCCAGGAGTGGGAGCTGAAAGCCAAGGAAAGTACAAAGAGGAGCCTGAGATGCAGAAGAAGGGCATGAGAGGGGCAGGCTGTTAATAAAAATCATCAAAAACTTGGAGCTGAGCTTGGACTGCAAGAAAAAGCAGAGACAGGGCACTCACACACCTACCCATCATTCACTTGAATTCACAAGAGGAAACCAATGGGAGAGTTTTTCTGTAGTAGAGGGTTGACAACTGCCCAGGGAAGGGAGGGAGAGAAGGAGGGAGGGAGGGAGTAGGGAAGGGGACAGGGACAGGAAGGGGAAGAGGAAGATGGGAGCGAACATAAGAAACAAAAGCATTCAATCTTATTCCTGAATTCACAGAGTATTTTCTGATTCTCACATCTGAACCACGCCCGATGAGAACGCTGGAGAGAAAGCAGAACAATCTCCTCCAAAAGGTCTTAAACTGGAACCGCATTTGCAGAAAAATGAAGCCAGTCCCCACGACGGGCTCTTAATTCCCTAAGGAAGTTATTCATAGTTTGACCCAGAATCACATATTTGATTTTTACAGTAAGGGGAAAAATGTCATCAGACTCTTCAGAAACAGCTTCTAGTTTTCAGTGCTTTGGCTTTAAGTCAACAACCCCAAGAGAAAGGACCACAATGGAAGGAGCACACAGAACACCCTTAGCTACTCCGAAGACTGTAGCTTTTATATAAAATCTTTTATATAAAAGTCTGGCTGCTTTTATATAAAAGCTAAGTCAGTCGTACTATGATTTTATAGCTTTTATGGTCAGCCACAATATGACTAATTGGCTATAGCAAAAAAAAAACCCGAAATTTCTTTTTTTTTTTTTGTTCATCTTCAGCTAAGGAACCTTATTAGATTTTTTTTCTGTGAGTCAGTCCTTTAATTGACAATCCTCTCTAAGCAATCATGATTGATTATAATTAGAAAGGCACAGTGAATTAAGCTAAATGGGATACCATAAATAAAAATAAGCTTCTTTCACCACCAGTCAAACTTAGGAACACTTTATATCCTTCAAAGCTAGCTTTTTTCTTTCCTAATTATACATTAAGCTTAAGGAAACCATGAATTAAAAGATCTTTTTCTGGAAAATATAAGATATAAATTTATAACAGTGTCAGTGTGATTTGAATGTTCGTGGTGATCCCAAACTTAATGTTAAAAATCAATCCTCAGTGCAACAGTGTTAAGAGCTAGACTTTTCCAGGAAGTTGGAGGTGTTTCAGGCCTTCCTCTCGCAATGAATTATCAACCCTGTTTTTACTATGATTTTTATTGTTTGAAATTATAGCTACATCACTTTCCTTTTCCCTTTTCTCCTTCTAACCTCTTCCGTGTATCCCCCAACTCTCTTTCAAATTCAATGGACTCTTTTCAACTGTTGTTTTTGTTGTTGTGTGTATGTGTGTGTGCTCTAGTTGCTCTTCTATTGTAAAGATAAACCATGGCCAAGGGGTCTCTTTTGGAGCTTTGTTACAGCTTCAGAGAGTGAGGCCATAACCATCATGGTGGGAAACAAGGCAGCAGGCAGGAAAGCGAGGAAAAGTAGCTGAGAGATTACATCTCATCTGTAATTTGGAGACAGAGAAAGAGACTCGCCGGGTATAGAATGGGCTTTTTTTCCCCCATATTCTTTTATTTTTTTCCCTTCAAAAAAAAGAATTTACATTTCCTCCCCTTCTCCCAGTCCCCTCCCGCTCCCCCCCCCCTGTTGCTTCCTTAAAAGAGGGCATGGTGCCCAGCCCTGTGGGAAGTCCAAGGCCCTCCCCCCTCCATCCCGTCCTAGGAAGGTGTGCATTAGAACGGGCTTTTTAAACCTTAAAGCCCACCCTCAAAGACACACCTCCTCTAACAAGGCCTTCTTGTGCCAATGCAGAAATACATTCAACAGTTTAAAAAGCAATATGGCAATGCCAGAACCCAGTGGTCATAAAACAAGAAGACCTGAACATCATAATCCAGACGAAGCAGAAGTAAACAACCTTAATCCTTCCAAAAGCAGTTCCACCAACTAGGAACCAAGTATTTACATATATGAACCTATGGGGCCATTGTCATTCAAACTGCCATAATATATATGAATAAACCTGATACATTTATATAATGTTACTTCTATGTATATGTGTCAGTAGCCCGACCCAGTTATGACATCTGTCTGTATCTGATCTGAAAGTCTCCTCACTGAGGACTAGCATTTATGGTAGCACAAGGTGACCTGCGAGCTTATGAAGGAGAGAATCAACCAATGGTCTTAGCCAGCTGTGACATCTAAGAACCACAACAACAACCAGTATGACATGATGGCCAACAACTCTCTATTTGGACTTAAGATCTGCTCAGCAAGAGGAAAATCATGCCTTATACGGACTGAGCAGGTTGTATTTATGAGTGTGTGTGTGTGTTAAGAAACTGTTCAAATTATTGTTAACAGCACCAAATCTGGATTGCTTAATCCCAGGAAAAAAATTGTTTTTTATTATCAAATTTATGTGTTCACTTACTTTACACATAATTACCCAGGTCTGAAAGTATGGTGAACTAAACTGTAAAGGCACTCACTTCTTGTCTTGTATCCATAGCATCTGTGTGACTTTGGTTGCAGATAAATTCAGTAAGGACACAATTAACATCATTAAGATTTGAGCGGCTCTCTGAGGCACAGACTGCAGCTGCACAGAATGGACAAAGAGGTGAGTGACCAGTACCCCAGCTGGACAACCCAGTCTCTAGGCCCTTGGCCCCAGGGCAAAACTTCAGGACCCTCTGTGAACCACCTCAGCTGCACTAGCCTGTGAGCAGGCTAGCCTCCTGCAGGCAGGTTGCTCCAACACACACACCCACACACACATCGACCAAACCTGTAATCCACAATTCCCCCTCTGCCCCCAAACCCACCCATCCCCCGTAACCTCAGTGGCTCTCTGAGGCACAGGCTGTGACTGCACAGAGAAAACCAAGAGGTGAGTGACAAGCCCCCAGCTGAGAGACCCATTCCTGGGCCCTAGACCACTGGGCAAAATGCTGGGGCTCTCTCCCACCCACCTCACTGTGCTAGCCAGCCACCAGGCAAGCCTTTCTGTAGGCTCCACCCCCCCATCAATTGGACCCTGTAATCTACAAATCCCACTCCACCCCAAACCCACCCATCCCAGAGACCTCAGCAGCTCCCTGACACAGATAATGACTGCACAGAGGGGACCAAGAGCGACTCCTTAGGACACAAACAGCAACTGCAACAATCAGTCAAAGACCTCTCTTTGACTGAGACACACACATTGACTGCAAGGATTGGACAAAGAGGCAAAGACACTGCTGGCACTAACTGGAGGAAGAGATGGGTAGGTGCCAATGCAGAAATACATTCAACAGTTTAAAAAGCAATATGGCAATGCCAGAACCCAGTGGTCATAAAACAAGAAGACCTGAACATCATAATCCAGACGAAGCAGAAGTAAACAACCTTAAACATAATTTTATGAAGATGATAAAGACCCTTAAAGAGGAAATGAAAGATTCACTTAAAGAAATGTATGTAACATGAGGGCCTGCTTGTTGGGGTTTCTGTCCTGCCCAGTTCCCACAGTCGGTAAAACCCAAACCACACAAAGACTCAACTAAGAAAGAGATTTACAGACCAATCTCCCTCATGAATATTGTTGCAAAAATACTCAATAAAATACTGGCAAAAAAATTCAATAACACATCAAAAATCATCTACCGTGATCAAACTGGATTCATCCCAGAGATGCAGGAATTGTTCAATATACAAAAAAAAATCCATCAATGCAACCCACTATATAAATAAATTGAAAGAAAAAAATTCATATCATCATTTCAATATGTGATGAAAAAGCATTTGACAAAATCCAACACACCTTTATGATAAAGGTCTTGGAGAGATCAAAAAATACAAAGAATATATCTAAACATAATAAAAAGCAGTGTACTAACAGTTAATTAACTACTAAACATAATAAAAAGCAGTGTACTAACAGTTAATTAACTAACAGTGTAACTAACTAAAAGCAGCAAGCTAACAGTCCACATCAAATTAAATAGAGAGAAACTCAAAGCAATTCTACTAAAATAAGGAACAATACAACATTGTCCACTCTCTCTGTAACTATTCAACATAATACTCAAAGATCTAGCTAGAGCAATACGATAACAAAAGGAAATCAAGGGGATACAAATTGGAAAGGAAGAAGTCAAATTTTCCTTATTTGCAGATGACATGATGGTATAAATATGTGACCCCAAAAACCCTACTAGGGAACTCCTACAGCTGATAGATACCTTCAGTGATGTGCCAGAATACAAGATCAACTCAAAAAAATCTGTAGCCCTTCTATACACAAAGGATAAAGAAGCAGAGAGGGAAATCAGAGAAACTTCACCTTTCATGATAGCCACAAATAGAATAAAGTATCTTGGGGTAACACTAACCAAGGAAGTGAAAGATCTATTTGACAAAAACTTTAAGTCTTTGAAGAAAGAAATTGAAGAAGACACCAGAAAATGGAAAGATCTCCCATGCTCTTGGGTACGTAGAAGTAACATAATAAAAATGGCAAAACAATTCTTCACAGACCTTGAAAGAATAATATTTAATTTCATATATAAAAACAAAAAACCCAGGATAGCCAAACAGTCCTGTACAACAAAGGAATTTCCAGAGGCATTACCATTCCTGACATCAAGCTCTATTATAGAGCTACAGTAATGAAAATAGCTTGGTATTGACATAAAAACAGAAAGGTGGACCAATAGAATCAAATAGAAGATGTTGATATGAATCCACATACCTCTGAACACCTTATTTTTGTCAAAGAAGCTAGAATTATACAATGAAAAAAAGAAAGCATATTCAACAAATGCTGTTTCCATAACTGGATGTCAATGTGTGGAAGAAGGCAAATAGATCCATATCTATCTCCATGCACAAAACTCAAGTCCAAATGAATCAAAGACCTCAATATAAACCCAGCCACACCGAACATGATAGAAGAAAAACTTAGAAGTAGCCTTCAATGCATGGGCACAAGAGACTATGTTGCATGGAGGGGGCCTGTTTGTTCGTCCCGGCCACCCAGAACCAAAATAAGCACACAGAAACTATATTAATTAAATCACTGCTTGGCCCATTACCTCTTACTTCTTATTGGCTAACTCTTACATATTAATTTAACCAATCTCCATTAATCTGTGTATCACCACGAGGTCATGGCCTACCAGCAAAGTTTCAGCACGTTTATCTCTGGCGGTGGATCCATGGTGTCCCTCTCACTCCACCCTTCTTTCTCTTAACATTCAGTCCAGTCCTCCCTGCCTACCTAAGTTCTGCCCTATCAACAGGCCAAGGCAGTTTCTTTATTCATTAATGTTAATCACATCACACAGAGGAGACTCCCACATCAAGACTACTTCTTAAATATAACACCAGTAGCACAGATACTGAGAACAACAATAAATAAATGGGACCTCATGGACCTGAAAAGCTTCTGTAAGGCATAGGACACAGTCAATAAGACAAAATGGCAGCCTACCAAATGGGTAAAGATCTTCACCAACCCCACCTCAGACAGAGGACTGATCTCCAAAATATACAAAGAACTCAAGAAACTAGACATCAAAATACCAAATAATCCAATTTAAAAATGGAGTACAGATCTTAACAGAGAATCCTCAACAGAGGAATCTCAAATGACCGAAAGACACTTAAGGAACTGCTCAATAGCCTTACCCATCAGGGAAATGCAAATCCAAATGACACTGAGATACAATTTTACAGCTGTCAAAATGGCTAAAATCAAAATCACCAAAGACAACTTATGCTGGAGAGGGTGCAGATTAAGGAGAATACTCCCCCATTGCTTGTGGGAGTGCAAACTTATACAGCCACTTTGGAAATCAGTGTGGTGGTTTCTCAGAAAATTGGGAATCAACATACCTCAAGACCCAGCAATGCCACTCCTGGGCATGTATCCAAAAGATGTCCACTCACACCACAAGGACATTTGCTCAGCTGTGTTCATAGCAGCATTATTCATTATAGACAGAACCTGGAAACAACCTAGATGCCCCTCAACCAAAGAATGAATGAAGAAAATGTGGTACATTTACACAATGGAGTACTACTCAGTGTTTGAAAAAATGACATCTTGAAATTTACATTCATGTACGTGAATGGAACTAAAAAATACCATCCTGAGTGATATATCCCATACACAGAGAGACAAACATGCTATGTACCCACTCATAAGTGGATATTAGATGTAAAGCAAAGGATAACCAGCCTATAATCCTTGACCCCAGAGAAGCTAGGTAACAAGGAGAACTCTAAGAGAAACAAACATGGTTCCCCTGGGAAGGGAAAATAGACAAGATCTCCTGAGAAAATTGGGAGCATGGTAGAAGGAGAAGGGAGGGTGGAAGGAGAGAAGAAGGGAAGAAGGGGAGGGGAGAGGAGAACATGAGTTAACAGGATGGTCATGGTAGGGGAAGGACAGAGAAGGAGAGCAAGAAAGGAAATATTTTGATTGAGGGAGCCATTATGGGGCAAGTGAGAAACCTGGAACTAGAGAAATTCCCAGGAATCCACAAGGATGACCCCAGCAAAGACCCTAAGCAATAGTGGAAAGAGTACCTGCACTGGCTTTCCCCTGAAATCAGATTGATGACTACCTTAATTGTCACCACAGAAATTTCATCCAGCATTTGATGGAAGCAGATGCAGAGATCCACAGCGAAGCATTGGACTAAGCTCCCAACGTCCAGTCAAAGAGAAAGAGAATGGTAATATGAGCAAGGGGATCAAGACTATGATAGGGATACACACAGAAACAGTTTACCTGAGTTAGTAGGAGCTCGCTCACTCCAGACTGACAGCAGGGGAACCAGCATGGGACAAAACTAGGCCCTCTGAATGTGAGTGATAGTTGTATGGCTGGGGCAGTAGGACCAGGATTTATCTCTAGTGCTTTAACTGACTTTTTGGAGCTCATTCTTTTTGTAGGGATACCTTGTTCAGCCTAGACATTGTGTAGAGGGCCTTGGTCTTGCCTCAAAGTGATGTGCTAGACTTTATTGACTCTCCATGGGATGCCTTATCCTCTCGGAAGAGTGGATGGGGAGTGAGGCAGGGGGAAGACAGGGGAGTTGGAAGAGGGGAGGGAGTGGGAACTGGGATTTGTATGGAAAATGAGAAAAGTATGTATTTGTAAAAAGAAATTTAAATTAAAAAATGAGAGAAGAGATAATTAAGTTTCAATAAGCCCACAAGGAAGGAACCCTGAAACAAACCACCCACAGCATTCTCATAAATAAAGGTCATATGAGTACCAAGTAAGGTGTGGACACAGAGGAAAAAGGGATGGCATACATAGTTGTTGAGAAAATGTAAATTAATAAGTTAGCACAGGGAGTAGTCTGAAGAGTTCAAAAATACTGAAAATATTAAAAGTGAATCTGCTGAGATATGGCTATCTGACTTTTAGATGCACAAGTAAAGAAAATTGAGTCTGAACATAGGGGAGTACCTGTACTTCCATATGACTACAACACTGATCAAAACATCAAACATGCTGAACAAAACCAGCTATCTATCAGAGACAGCAGATGTATCAGTCATCATTCTCTCACTGTTGAGAAAATATCTGAGGTAAAAACCATTTTTTAAAGAAAGGAAATATTTATTTGGCTCTTTGTCTTAGCAATGCCAATACATGGTCAGTAGGTTCCATCACTTTGGGACTATTACAGCTTAATAATCTATGTCAGATGCATGTAGTATACTCACTTCGTGGCAGGAGGGTTGCAAAGAAAGAAAGAAGAAACTGGGGTCACAATATCCATTTAAAAGCACATTCAATGATTTAACATCCTTTTACCAGCTATTCATCTCTTGAAGTCTCCACCCAGTAGCATCACAGGTTCGAAACCAAGCCCTTAACATATGAGCTATAGGGAGACACTTATCCAGATCATAACTGTGATATATGTATAGATAAGATACATATACAAATTAGATATTCTTCTGCCATAAAATATTCTAACCTGATAGTTGCAGCAAAATATGTGAAGCTGGGATAATTAAATGAAATGACTGCTTCTCAGAAAGACATGTAAGAATGTTTTCTCTCATATGTACAATGTTGATCTAGAAGTGAAAGTAGAATAGTAATAACTACAGACAAGTAAGGGGGAGAATAACACATAGAAGGAGGTTGGAAAATACAGCCAGGTAGAAGGAATAAAATCAAATGTTCTGTGGTTTTTAATGATTTGTTCTTTATTTTGTGAAAAACCAAAAGAGGGAGGAGTGTGAAGATTCCACATATAAAGAAATGAGACAGAATTATTAAGAACTGTGACTTGATCAGTATATATTTCATACATGTACAAAAATAACAACAAATGTATCCACAATTTTGTGTAACTATTACATGCTAACTTAAAGGAAAGATACAACTAAGCAGGCTGTGGGGGCTCACACCCATTACCCCAACATTTAATAGGCTGACACGGGAAAGAAGATTGACACTAGTTTGAGCCAGCCTAGACTACACTGTGAGTTCTAAACCAGCATGGACTACAGAGTAAGACCCTGCCTCCCAGAAGATCAAAGAAAGGTCAAAGTTAAATAATACAACAGAAAAGAAAAAAGTGCGATGTTGAGTCATTGTCCTTCCCCTTTATGTCTTCATCAACATACTCTATGATGTTTTCGTTCCTTCGAATGCCTCCCCACCAACAAGCAATGCTCATTTGATGAGACCAAGATGACAACTAGCTGAAAATTAAAGCCTTCAAATCAGCAAGCCTGAAGACAAAAGTGGATAGAGATGAGGTAAATAATCTCTAATAGCCTTGATGAAGTAGCAACCTCAGAAAGAGATGGCCTTAATCATTTGACTACAGAACCTGTAATGATCTGCACTCAGATATACTGAGGAGCTGCTCTAGAGATGTTGACAATGAAAATAAAAAGATAAATAGTACTTAAACATAAAAATATCATATGATCCAACTGTACCACTCCTCTGCACATACCAGAAGGAATCAAAGTTATCATACAATACATATCCTATATACCCATGGTTATGGTGGCATTATTCACAAGAAATGTTAGTAAATCATTATATTGCCAGTAGATGGAGTTTTTAAATTTTGTAGTATATATAAATATATATATATGCATATATACATTTATGCAATAGAATATTTTTTAGCCCTGAATAAAAATAAAAACTTGTTATTATTAGGAAATTAGATGGATGGAGACATGTTAGGATAGCTAACATAAATGTCACTTTTTTCATATATGGGATCTTGTTGTAGGGAAGCCACTTGATGGTTCCCAGCTGCTCAGCCCCTAAATAATCACACAGATAGTGTGGGAGGTCCTTCTGTCTATGTGTTGCTTTTATTGGTTAATGAATAAAGAACTGCTTTGAGCCTATGGCAGGGAAGAACAGAACCAGGCAGGGAAAGCTAGGTTGTATGCTGGGAGGAGGAAGGCAGAGTAAGAGAGAAGCCATAGAGACAGACGTGCTGGAAATTTGCTGGTAGGCCACAACCTTGTAGTGATGCTCAGATTAATGGAGATGGATTAAATTAATATGTAAGAGTTATCCAATGAGAAGTCAGAGCTAATGGGCCAAGCAGTGATTTAAATAATACAGTTTTTGTGTGATTATTTTGGGTCTAAGCTAGCCGGGTGGCAAGGAACCAACAAGCGACCTCCTCCAATACATAGAAACTATGTTAACTCACTGTTTGGCCCATTAGCTCTAGCTTCTTATTGGCTAACTCTTACATCTTAATTTAACCCATTTCAATTAATCTGTATATCGCCATGTGGCTGTGGCTTACCGGCTAAAGTTTCAGCATCTGTCTCTTCCAGGGCTACATGGCTTCTCTCTCATTCTGCCCTTCTTTCTCCCAGAATTCAGCTTAGTTTACCCCGCCTAGCTCTATTCTTTTGCCCTATTACAGGGCTAAGACAGTTTCTTTATTGACCAGTAGTATTCACAGCATACAGAAGGGAATCCCAAATCACAATCTACAACAAACAAACAAAAAGAACAGCAAAAAAGGGAAACTGTTACAGAAGGTGAGGAAAGGAGGATAAGAGAGTCATCAGAGAGAAGATATGATCAAAGTACATATGATCATGATATGCATGTATGAAAGTATCACAACATAGACCATATTCTGTGTGAATTATACACACTAAAATCAAATAAATATTAAATGTGTTGAAACATACAAATATAAAAACATACTACTAAGTAATTAATAGCAATAAAATAAAAATTTTCTGAACATGATAAAATGCATAAGCATTATCTTTCTTAGAAAAACTTTAGACATATGTCCCTCAAATTCTGAAAAAAAGGCAAAGCCACCCATTATTGTTACTGATCAACCGAGTAGAGAGGTGCTAGGAGGTGCTTCCCTCGTGAGCTCTGTCCCAAGCTCTGGCATCTGAATACCACATCAAATCTGCTTGTGCCCAGAGAGACCCTCACCAAGTCTCCTAGAAACACTACTATAAATTCTAGCCTTTGTCAGTACATAAAAGCTCAAATTCATTTTTCCCATAATAGAGACAGATAACACATCATTGCCACCAGCGGTTCTTTTTGAAGATTTATTTACTGCTATCTTATGTATGTCGTACGCATACACAACCCAGGAAGGTTAGAAGAGGATTTTCGTCCCTTGGAACTGGATTTTCAGATGGTTGGTAGCTGTTGTATGGATGTTGGGAATGGGACTCAGATCTTCTGCAAGAGCAAGTGATTTTTAAATGCTGAGCCATCTCTCCAGCCCCTATCAGTGGTTTCAGTGCTCTATTTTTATAAATGAACTAAAATTAATAGATAAGATAACCCACCTAAACATGTAACTCCAGATTGCATGTTAGAGATTTAAATTACATTGTATGCATGTATACAAAATCCTTACTATATT
>PVIU01016347.1:0-45565 GCA_004026605.1 Ondatra zibethicus
TGTATACATATATATGTATAATTTTACCATTTCTTAAAAATGAAAGTATATTTTTATACTAATAATGAAAGTGGGTTAGTTTATTTCTATCTAGAGAATTAATTGGGCTGAATATTTGACACTGCATCTTCAAGGCTTTTCAGAGTTGGTCAATATTTTGATATTATAATTGTCAATACAAAGACTGTCACTCCTTAAATACATACTACAAAATACTATACATGCACAGGGCCATTCAGATCGTCTGGAAATTTTTCTGAAGCCAAAATTCATTTTTTTAATGAAATCCAAGACACAAACAGCAAAATTTTTAATGAAACATTCTAACAAGTACAATCCAAATATATACCATACTGATACTTACTTGCATGGAATAATAATGAGTACAAGACTATGACTTTGAAAGAAACAGGGAGAGGGATCTGGAGGGAGAAAAAGCAAGGAATAAATGTTGTAATTAAATTACAGTTTTACAAACAGAACTCGGTTGTTTTTCACAATTAAACCATTATGTTTCTGTAACAACAGAGAACTTTGTAGTGCAAAAACAAAAGCAGTAGTTGGTGTTTGTAACATACAGTCATCTGGAGCGTAAGATGAAGATTCTGGCATCATTGGTGGTGTCGTTTGTCATTTGTCAGTGGAAAGTGCTCCCAAACACTCCGAATCAAGGTGACATGAAGTCAACTGGCACAACACTGCCAGGCACTACTAGAAGGACCTCAGATTCATTATGCATTTGATTTTGAGTTAAGTTTTGGTCACTGCACTTTCAGAAAACTTTTACTATTGCCAAATTTTTCACAACCTTCATATTCAATTATGCATTGCCACCCATGAATTGAGAAGCTGTGGTTTAGACTGTGACAATGATAAGCAACTAAATGCATTACTAACTTAAAAAAATTCAGGAAATTATGGGGACTGTTAACTCAAAGAGGCAAAATCTACATTGTTTAGTATAGACATAGATTTAAACTGTGGGTTTATAATGTTAAATGCTTCCTAAATAAGTATGGTAACAGTGAATGTGGTGGTTTGAATGAAAACAGGAGTGGCATTGTTTGAGTAAGTGTGGCCTTGTTGGAAGAAGTGTGTCACTGGGGATAGGTTTTGAGGTTTCATAAGTTCAAATCATGCCCGGTATCACTCAGTCTTCCTGGTGCCTGTGCCTGTCAGTCTGGATGTAATATTCTCAGCTACCTGTCCAATGCCATGTCTGCCTGTGTGCCACCATACTTCCTGCCATGACAATAATGCTCTAAACCTCTAAATTGTAAGTCAGCCCCTATTAAATGTTTTTGTTTATAAGAGTTGCCTTGTCGTATCTTTTCACAGCGAAAGAAACCCTAAGACAGTGCTTCAGAGTTAATCAAAACCATTTTTGCACATTGCATTAAATAGCTTTTCTAGTTAGACTACATATTCTTAGAATATTGAAAGAGGCTCTGAAATTCACCAAAGTGGAAAGAAGCAAACTTCAAAATAATGACTGGGGTTAAACAACCCTGTCAAGATCAGGAGCCCCTAGAGATACAAGAATGGCCTCCACCAATTGGAAGAAGTGATGAGTGACTGGTCTCCCAGTTAAACTGCTCCAATCCCTAGGTTCTAAGACCCAGGGCATTCCCTATCCTTCCCCCTACCATCTCAGCCCCAGCAGTCAACCAACAGGTAAGAGTCCTTCTAGCAGGCTCTTTCTCACCCGCCACCACCCACTGGACACTGTAACCTACAGACCCACTAAGCTGCCCAAGCCTACCAAACCCATTTCCCTCTCCCTGACCAAAAAATCTCCTGCAAGATCAGCAGACCCTAGAGGCACAAAAACCACATACATCAACTGAAAGAAGAGTCCCTGGAGGCAAAACCACCACCTGCATCAAGTGAAAGAAGGCAACCTCATCTCTAAGAACCCTCTTCAGCAACATCAACGGAATCTATAGGCACAACCACCACCCAAACCAGTTGGAAAAACAGGCAAAGAAAAATCTACACAAGTTGGAAAAACAGACTCCATAGGTACAGGCACAACTCACACCAGTTGGGAGAATAGATACCATAGACACAAGTAAACTTCACACCAGCCAGAAGAATTGAACAATGTGCTGGACCTAGACAACCAACCCTTCACAAACCTTAGCTGAGACACTACTTGACCTAACAACCTGAAGCCTTGGCCACTCAGGCCAAAAGACAATAAAAGAAACAGACAATAAAGGAACAAAATACCCATCAAACAAAGACTTCACAAGAACCAACAAGTTTACCTATAGTTATCCCAAACCCAGGTGGGTAGATGGCAGTGTAAGAACACATTCAGCACCACCAACAGCATATGGCACCACCAAAACCTAGTGGCTCTACAATAGCAAGACCTGAAAGCCAAAAGCAGCTGAGCAACAGAAAACAACCTTAAAAATAGCTTTTGAAGATGATAAAGGCCCTTATAGAGGAAATGAGAAATTCCCTTAAAGAAAACAAAGAAAAGACAAACAAAAGTTGGAACAAATCAATAAATTCCTTAAAGAAATCCAAGAAAAAACAATCAAACAGGTGAAGGAAACAGTTTAAAACTTGAAAGCTGAAAAAATAGAGGCAATAAACCAAACACAAACTGAGGGAATTCTGGAAATGGAAAATTTGGGTAAATGACCAGGAATTACAGATGCAAACATAACCAACAGATTAGAAGTGATGAAAGAAAGAATCTCAGGCATTGAAGATATGATAGAGGAAATTGATTCATCAGTCAAAGAAAATGTTAAATCCAACAAATTCTAAACACAAAACAGGAAATCTGGGACACCATGAAAAGAACAAACTTAAGGAGAATGGGGATAGAAGGAGAAGAATTCCAGCTCAAAGGCACATAAAATATATTCAATAAAATCATAGAAGAAAACTTCACCAACCTAAAGAAGAATATACCTATGAAGATACAAAAAGCTTACAGAATACTAAACAGGCTGACCCAGAGAAAATTTCCCTAGCCACATAAAAATCAAAACACTAAATATACAGAATAAAAAAAGAATACTAAGAGTTGCAAAGGATAAAGGCCAAGTAACATATAAGAACAGACCTATCAGAATTACATCTGACTTCTCAGTGGAGACTATTACATCCAGAAGGTCCTAAACAGACCATTCATAGACACTAACAGACCATAGATGCCAGTCTAGACTACTGCACCCAGTGAAACTTTCAATAATGATAGATGAAGAAAACAAGATATTCCATGACAAAACCCGGATTTAAACAATACCTGTCCACAAATCCAGCTCTAAAGAAAGTACTAGAAGGAAAACTCTAACCCAAGGAAGCTAGCTGCACCCATGAAAACTCAGGCAATAAATAATCTCACAGAAGAAAACCCAAAGAAGGGAAACACACTACCACCACCTTTGCCAAAAAAAAAAAACATGAATTAACAATCAATCATCACTGCTCATAAATATCTCTTAATATCAATGGACTCATCTTGACTGTAAAAGACAGAGGCTAACAGAATGACTGTGAAACCAGGATCCATCCTTCTGCTGCATACAAAAAACATACCTCAACTTCAAAGACAGACATTATCTCAGAATAAAGTGTTGGGAAAAGTTTTTTTTCAATCAAATGGACCTAAAAAACGTTGGCATAGCTATTCTAAATCTAACAAAACAGACTCCAAACTAAAATGAATCAAAGATGAAGAAAGATATTTCACATTCATAACAGGAAAAATCCATCAAGAATAAGTCTCAATTCTGAACATTTATGCTCCAAATACAAGGGCACCTAATTTGTTGAAGAAACATTACTAAAGCTTAAAGTACATATCACATTCCACACTGTAATAATGGGAGTCTTCAACACCCACTCTCACCAATGGACAGGTCTGTCAGAGAGAAAATTAACAGAGAAATAAGAACAAACAGATGTTATAACTCAACTGGACTTAACAGACATCGATAGAACTTTTCACACAAACACAAAAGAATATACCTTCTTATCAGTACCTCAGGGAACATTCTCTAAACCTGACCACTGACTCAGTTATAAAGCAAATCTCAACAGATACAAAAAAATAATTGGTGCCGTGGTGGTGCGTGCCTTTATTCCCAGCATTCGGGAGACAGAGGCAGGCAGATCTCTATGAGTTCGAGGCCAGCCTTGTCTACAAGAGCTAGTTCCAGGATAGGCACCCCCCCAAAAATTGGAAAAAGCCCCTGTATCTTATCAGATCACCAAGGGTTAAAGTTAGAATTCTACAACAACACAAACTACAAAAAGCCTACAAACACATGGAAACTGAACAATGTTCATCTAAATTACTACTGGGTCAAGGAAGAATTAAAGAAAGAAATTAAATACTTCCTAGAATTCAAAGGCAATGAATGCACAACATAGCCAAACCTATGGGAAACTATGAAAGCAGTGCTAAGAGGAAAGTTCGTAGCACTGAGTCCCTACGTAAAGAATTTGGAGAAATCTCACACTAGAGACTTAATAGCACACCTGAAAGCTCTAGAACAAAAAGAAGAAAATTCATTCAGCAGGAATAGATGACAGGAAATAATCAAACTCGGGGCTGAAATCAATAAAATAGAAACAAAAAGGGCAATACAAAGAATTAATGAAACAAAGAGTTGGATCTTTGAGAAAATTAATAAGGTTGACAAACTCTTATCCAAACTAACCAAAAGGCAGGAAAGAATACCCATTAACAAAATCGGAAATAAAAAGGGGAATATAACAACAGACACCAAGGAAATCCAGAGAATTATCAGGTCATAGTTAAAAAATCTGTACTCCACAAAATTGGAAAATCTAAAATAAATGAACAATTATCTGGATAGGTACCACATACAAAATTATTTCAAAACCAAAAAACAATTTAAATAGACAAATTACCCCTAAGAAAATAGAAGCAATCATTAAAAGTCATTGAAACCAAAAAAAGCCCAAAGACAGATGACTTCAGTGCAGAATTGACCAGAATTTCAAAGAAGAGCTAATACCAATACTCCTCAAATTTTTCCACCCAATAGAAACATAAGGAACATTACTAAACACTTTGTATGGGACTAGAGTTACCATGATACTGAAAACACATGAAGATGCAACAACAAAAAAGAGAGAATTACAGACCAATGAACACTGATGCAAAAATACTCAATAAAATACTGGCAAACAGAACCCAAGAACACATCTGTCATGACCAAGTAAGCTTCATCTCAGAGAAACAGGGTTGGTTCAACAAATGAAAATCTCTCAACATAATTCACCATAAAACAAACTGAAAAAAAAACACATAATCGTCTCACTGGATGCTGAAAAAGCCTTCAACAAAATCCAACATTCCTTCATGATAAAAGTCTTGGAGAGGTCAGGGATGCAAGGAACATAGCTAAACATAATAAAAACAATATACAGCAAGCTAACAGCCAATATCAAATTAAATGGAGAGAGACTCAAAGCAATTCCACTAATATCCGGAACAGGACAAGGTTGTCCACTCTCTCCATATCTATTCAATATAGTACTGGAAGTTCTAGCTGGAGCAATAAGACAACAAAAAGAGGTGAAGATAATACAATTTGGAAAGGAAGACATCAAATTTTTGCTATTTGTAGATGATATAATAGTATGCATAAGTAACCCAAAAATTCTACCAGTGAACTTCTGAAACTAATAAACACCTTCAGTAAGGTGGCAGGATAAAAGATTAATTCAAAAAATTGGTAGCCCTTCTATATACAAATGATAAACAGATTGAAAGAAGAAATGATAAAAAACAGTACTCTTTACAATTGCCAAAACCAACACAAAATATCTTGGAGTAATCCTAACCAAAGAAGTGAAAGACCTGCATGTCAAGAACTTTAAGTCTTTAAAGAACAAAATTGAAGAAGCTATCAGGAAATGGAAAGATCGCTCATGCTCATGGATAAGTAGGATTAACATAATAAAAATGGCAATCTTACCAAAATTTATCTACATATTTAATGCAATTCCCATCAAAATTCCAACACAATTCTTCACAGACCTCGAAAGAACAATACTCAGCTTCATAAAAAAAATCAGGATAGCAAAAACAATGCTGTACAATAAAGGAATTTCCAGAGATATCTCCATCCCTGACTTCAAGCTCTACTATAGAGCTATAATAAAAAAAAAAAGGCTTGGTGTTGGCATAAAGACAAACACATGGATAAATAAAATAGAATCAAAAACCCTGATATAAATCCACACATATATGAACACCTGATTTTTTACAAAGAAACCAAAAATATACAATGGAAAAAGAAAGCATCTTCAAAAAATGGTGTTGGCATTACTGGTTGTCGACATGTAGAAGATTGCAAATAGGTCCATTTCTATTGCCCTGCCTAAAACTCAAGTCCAGGTCAATCAAAGACCTCAAATTAAATCCAGTTACACAGAACCTGATAGAAGAGAAAGTGGGAAGTAGCTTTGAATGCATTGGCACAGTCTGCTATCTGAATATAATACCACTAGCACAGACACTGAGATGGACAATTAATAAATGGGACCTCCCAAAACTGAAAAGATTCTGTTAGGCAAAGGACACTGTCAATAAAGGCAGTCTACAGAGTGGGTAAAGATCATCACCAATCACACACACAATAGAGGGCTAAGCCCCAAAATTTATAAAGAATTCAAGAAGCTAAATATCAAAATACCAAATAATTCAATTTAAAAATAGGGTATAGATCTAAACAAATAATTCTCAACAGAAGAATCTCAAATACCTAAAAGACACTTAAAAATTGCTCAACATACTTAGTCATCCAGAATATGCAAATCAAAACAACTATGAGATACTATCTTACACCTGTCGGAGTGGCCAAGATCAAAAACACTGAGTGCAGCTTATATTGGAGAATATGTGGTGTGAGGGGACTTTGGAAATCAGTATGACAGTTTCTTAAAAAATTGGGACTCAATCTACCTCAAGACCCAGCTTTACCTATTTTGGGCATTTGCCAAAAGGATGCACAATCATACCACAAGGGCACTTTCTCAACTCTGTTCATAGCAGCACTATTTCAGAACCGGAAAACCATCTACATTAGCCAGAAACTGGAAGCCTCACCTCAGCCGAAAAATGGATAACGAAAATGTGGTACATTTGCACAATGGAGTACTACTCAGCTATAAAAAATGATGGCTTCATGAAATTTGCAGGCAAATGAATGAAACTAGGAAAAATCATTCTGAATGAGGCAACCCAGATCCAGAAAGACAAGCACAGTATGTACTCACTCATAGGCCATTATTATGAGTAAAGGATAGAATAACCAGCCTACAATCCACAGTCCCAGAGAGTATAGATAACAAGGAGGGCCCAAAGAGGGATGCATGGATTTCCCTGGGAAAAGAAAGTAGAAAAGATATACTAGGTAACCTGGGGGTGAGTTTTAGGGGGAATGGGGAGAATGGGAACTAGAACGACAGGGTTGGGTGTGCTAGGTGTGGGAGGTGGGTTAGAGGCAGGATGGAGGGGGAGAGTCACAAAAGAGATGTCCTGATTGGGCGGGGGGGGGGCTGCAGCGATTACAATAAAGTAGTCCCACATTAGCTCAGAATGGAGTATAATAAGGGGTTTTTATTTAGGGATAGACTCACAGATCAACAGTCCTCTGCACAAGCTGGGAACAGAAACCTGTGTATGTGGTGACTTAGTCTATTGATTTGTGTATTTTGAATCATCCCTGCATTCTCACAATGAAGCTTAGTTGATAATACTGTATATATAACCTTTAGTAAAATACTACTTTTTCAATTTTATATGCATGTATATTTTGCCTTCATATATGTATGTGTTCCCCATGCATGTAGTACTTATAGATACTAAAAGAAGATGTGAGATCCCCCTGCAACTGGAATTACAGATAGTTGTGAGTTGCCATGTGGATGCTGGGAACTAAACTCAGGTCCTCTACAAGCACAACTAATACTATTAACTGCCAAACCATGTATCCAGTCTTGCATATTGTCAGGAGCCATGTGAGGAGACCAACAGGCATCATTGGAACTCATGGAATGTGGCTAAGTGGTTGGCAAAGCCACTCCTGAGTGAGCCTTGAAGAGGCAAAGCTCCAAGGACTAAGTTTCTAGCCCCTCAATGGGCAGTATCATTGGTACTTCCAATAACAGTGATTGATGTTTTCTAAGCACTGCTACTGGAGCAGATTGGTGATTCAATCACCCCCTTAGAAAGAATGCAGACATTTTTGATGGCTTTGAGGCAGAAAATTTTGGGGAATAATTTAAAACTTAGAAAGCCACATAGTTGAATAAGGGACTTGAGGTCAAGAAATAAGAACAATAACAGCCTGGCTATTGCTGCCTGATCTACCATTCTTGCTAGGATGGGTTGGTGATCAAGGGTGATGATTAATTCCTTGGAACCATTTCTGTTCTCAGTTTCTTGACATGATTTAATAAAAAACTGTTCTTGGAAGGCAGAGGCAGGTGGATCTCTTTGAGTCCGAGGCCTTCCTGGTCTATAGAGCTAGTTCCAGGACAACTGACAGTTAGGGCTGTTACACAGAGAAAACCTGTCTAGAAAAATTAGAAAAAAAGAAGAAGAAAGGTGTTGATGAGTGGATATGCAACCTGAGAATTTAAAACAGAGCTGACCGATTGTTTTCCATGTACAAAAATTTAGATTTGTGATTCTTGTAAGATTTTTATAAGATTAGCTTTTGAGATAAATAATAAGGTAATTGGTCCTTTCTTCGTAACCACAAATATGGCCTGCTAGCAAGAGAACTGGCTGAGAAAAACACTTTGCTTGCTAAATCTACAAGCTGCTTGCATATGAATGTATGTGGGTTCTTGAGACAACTTGTTTTTTACCTGTAATACACAAAATGTTTAATCACATAAGGGATATGGTAAACATGTACTTTTTCACTTGTATTCATTGCAATCATTCACTAAAAAATAGAAAGTAACCACACTGTAATTTTTATATTGCTTGAAAATTTTGCTGGTGTATAGAAGCTATAAGGGAAAAAAATAAAGTTAGTTAAAAGGAAAAAAAATAAGATAAGACAGAAGGGAAACATCATGGTACAAGAGTAGGATAGAAGAATAGAGTAGAACAAGCAACAGAAAGAATAATAAAATGAAGAATTAAGCTTTTGTCCTCAGAAAAGTCTTCATGTGTCTGTTTGTCTGTCCAGAAGTTGGCCTGCTCTAAAACTCCTCTTCATTTTCTCTGGCCTGCTGAGGGCTTGCCATCATTCATCAGCACCCTAGGTAAGACCCTGACATGTCGGAGAAGTGTGTGTGTGTGTGTGTGTGTGTGTGTCTGTGTGTGTCTGTGTGTGTCTGTGTGTGTCTGTGTGTGTGTGTCCCTTTTTCACCGGCAGCAGAAAGTAAAGTTTTGCCCCCCCTTGCTGACCCCGAAAAACTACCTCAGATAGAAAGGTCAGGTTAGGTGATCAGTTTGCCAAATCCATGGATCCCCCTCAGTCCCTGAGCTGCTGAAGGCTGGTCCTTATGGCAGTAATAGTATATGATATTTTTTGTGGTGTTTATCTGGTTTGGGTATTATAGTAATAATAGTTTAGAGAAAGGATAAGGAAGCATTGGTTCTTCTATTTTGTGGAATAATTTGAAGAGTATTTGTGGAAGAGCTTTAAAGGTGTAGCAGAATTTTGCAGTGAATTTATTTGGTCTTGGACTTTATTTGGTTAGGAGGTTTTATTACTGCTTCAATCTCATCATTAGTTATAGGAATGTTTAAAAGTTTTTATCTCATCTTGGTTTAACTTTGGTTGTCATACACATCAAGAAAAACTAACATTTCTTTTAGATTTTCTAGCTTAGTATAATATATGTTTTTAAACTATTGCATCATCATGGTATTGTTTTATTAAATTCGTATATAGTATTGTCTCCCTTTTCATCTCTAATTTGATTAATTTTATTCTTCTGTCACTTTATTTTGGCTAATACAGCAAAGAGTTTGTCAATCTTGTTTATCTTTTCGAGAACTCGTTTTTCATTTAGTTAATTCTATGCTTTTAGTTGTTTGATTTTTCTTCATTAATTACTGCCCTGATATTAATCCTTTCTTTCTGTTTACTACTTTTATGTTTCATTTGTTCTTCTTTTCAAAAGCACCATTAAGCTATTTCCTTGATCTTCCCCACCCCTTTTCTTTTTGAGGTAGGCTTTTGCCATGTAACTGTGGCTGACCTGGAACTGTCTGTGTACACCAGATTTGACTTAGAATCATAGAAATCCACCTACCCATGCCTCCTGAGTGCTAAGATTCAACACCACACTATCTGCATAAATTACTTTAAGCAGGCTTTTAGCACTGTAGAATTTCCTTTTAGAATTGCTTTCATTCTTAAGGATTCCATGTTCCAAGGATTTTGGTGTGTTGCATTTTCATTTTCATTCAATTCTAGAAATTTTAAAATTTCCATCTTGGTTTCTTCAGTGACACAATTATCATTCAATAGTGTGTTTTTAGAATCTGTGTGTTTATATACCTTATGAAATTTCTACTAATATTTGGTTTTATTTCATTGTACTCGGATAGAATGCAAGATTTTTTTCATTTTTCCTGTATTTGTTAAGGCTCTTTGTGTCTTAAAATACGATTAGTTTTGGAGAACATTACATGTTCCATTGAGAAGAATGTGTAGTCTTTAGTGTTTGGGTAAAATGTTCTGTATTCCTCTATTAGTTCCATTTGACTTATGAACAATTTATGAGCAATACGTTTCTTTGTTTAATTTTTATATGTATGATGTATTGGTGAAACTGGGGTATTGAATCCCAAAAATAATGGTGCTGGTGTTAATTTGTGGCTTTGGGTCTAGTACTATTTCTTTTATGAAATTGGGTGTTTGGTGCATATGTGTTTATAATTGTTAGATCTTCTTGATGGATTGATACCTTATTAGAAACAGAATGACTTTCTTTCCCACCTCTGATCAGTTTTGGTTTGAAGTCTATTTTGCCAAATACTAGGATAGTTGTTTCAGCGTGTTTCCTAGTTCCATTTGCTTGGAATATCCTTATTCAAAGACAGTACGTATCATTTATGGCAAGGTTTATTTCTTGGAGCAGCAAAAAGATGGCTCCCATTTTCTGATCCAATCTGTTAGTTTGTGTCTTCTTTAATGGGGACTTGAGACCATTAGTAGTCAAAGCTAATAATTAAATATTTATTAATTTCTTTCATTTCAATTATTTTCTGGTACATTATTTTTCTAAATGGCCTTTTGGGTATTTTATTCAAATTATTCTTTCCAGCAGTTTTTGTAGGGCTGACTTTGTTGCCCCAAATTCCTTTGTTTTTTATTATAGAAACTGTTTTTTTCCCTTTTACTTACATAAGATAGTTCTGCTATGTATAATATCCTGGAATTGGCAATTGAGTCTTTCAAGTCTTGGAATACATCCTCCCAAACCCCTCTGGCTTTCAAAGTTTCTTTTAATAAATTCACTTCTATAAATGACTTGGCTCTTCTCCCTTGCAGCATTCAATATCCTTTCTTTTTTCTGTTTTTGGAGTTTTAATTATAATGGGTCATGGGCTGAGTCTTTTCTGGTCCCGTTTATTTGGTGTTCTGTAGACCCTTGTACCTATATGAGTATCTCTCCCTCAAGATTTGGGAAATTATCTTTTATGACATGGCTGAAATTACTTTCTATGCCTTTGACCTGGTATTTTTCTTCTTCTAAGTCTGTAATTCTAAGGGTTTGCTTCTTTGAGACAACAGGGCATATTACCTTGGTTTATCATCATCATCATCATTATTACTAATTGTGTTTTTTTTCAATGAGGCCTGGGTTTAGGTTGTATGTTGTATCATTTCTTAACCTTTCACCTCACTGGGCCAGTGCCTGGAAGCAGAAAGTGGAATAAACTGTTTAAGGGAGAACGGAACAGGAAAGGGGCCTCTGGGTAAGGTGCTAACTCACCTGATCTTCATTAGGCTGGGATACTTGTGATATTCGGCTCGCAAGGTCAGAGAGGGTCTAGAAGATGTTGGAATGGAGGGACTTCTTTAATTTGTTTGCACAGGATCAAGCTTCATGGGAAGTTCAACTGGAGCAGCATCCTAGGACTGGGGAGGGGTTACAACTAGAACAGCATCCAGAAGGAAAAGGGGTTGTGGGAGCTGAAAAAAATGCCTTGACTGCTCCAAGACAAGCTGGTTGTTAATGGTGTTACATACAGAGCAAGCCCCTCAAATTTTGTAGGTTTTTTCTTTTTCTTTCTTCCTCTTCCTCTTTCTCTTCTTCTTCTTCTTCTTCTTCTTCTTCTTCTTCTTCTTCTTCTTCTTCTTCTTCTTCTTCTTCTTCTTCTTCTTCTTCTTCTTCTTGTTTGTTTGCTTTTTCAAGACAAGGTTTCTCTATGTAGCTTTAGAGTCTGTCCTAGAACTTGCTTTTTAGACCAGGCTGTCCTTGAGCTCAGAGAGATCCGCCAGCCTCTGTTTCCCGAGGACTGGGATTAAATGCCAGTGCCACCACCACCAGGTGAAACTTGAACTTTTCATATACCCAAAATTATTCCTCTTGAATTTACCTTTTCCCATTTCCCTTCCCAACACTATATTATATAGTGAATGTTTTATATTGAAAGCAGAATTGGAAATAATAATTAAAAATTATGGCTCATCATTTTAGTCATAAATTTTTCAGAGAAGACACCTATATTTAGAAAGACAAATTATTCTCCTAGATCATGAAACATATACTTATAACAGAAAATGTCCCATGGAACCTTTTGTAATGGTGGAAATGTTCTGTATTTGAAATGTCCCATATGATAGTTTACAAATTCAAGTTGTTGTGAACAATTTAAATAGGTCACAATGACTGAAGAATTAAATTTCTGATTTAATTTTAATTAATTTGAAATTTAAGAATCACATATGAATAACAGCTATTTAACAGAAAACACAGTTCTTTACTAACTTATTTTCTAAAGTATTCTTGGTATACATTTGAATATTTTGAGCTCTATTTGTCTTTTTTCATAGGACACGTTAAGATCAGGTGCCTGTGGGTATTCTGGGCATGGCCTTTAGGCTTAGAAGCCTGGAATTCTGGCAACTGACATTCACAGATAGGATGCAGCGATAACTTGTCCTTTGCTGTAAGAGTTTGATAGACACTTAGGAAGCCACTTTGTTCTGAGATGCCTTGTTTTACTTCAACTACTTATTTCTTTTATTTTCTTCTCTTCCAGTTACTCTGTTGTCTTCTCTTCTAGTTCTTATGGAAAGAATATTGTAAATTCTGTATCTATTCTTCTGATGTTTAAACTGTTTTTTCAATGTTATTATTCTTTGGAACATTTCTAATACATTTTCAGTAATTCTTTGGCAAATATTTCTGTTCAACAATTCACTCTTCTGCTGCCTCATTTCCCCATTTAAAGCATTCATAGTTTTATTTGAACCTATGGGTTTTTTTTTCATTTTAATTGCACCGCTTTCATTCAAAGGTTTTCTTTCTTCTAGAATGGAATGCGTTTTCTTTGTCAAGGCTTTGTTTACTGTGTAGATCCTACATCACTGCATCCTACTGACATTTGAGCTGATGCATTTCTACTATGCTGCACTTACTTCATTTAAATACAGTCATGTATTAATGATAAGTTCGCAGAGATCTGTTTTTAGGTGACTTTGTCACTGAATGAACCATATGGACTACTCTCATATAATCCCTAACTAGGCAGCAGCCCTCTACACCTGTTACTGTGTGGTATAATGTGTAGATCTTTGTGTATAAGTTTGTACAGCTTTGGATATCTAATATAGGAAAAGTGCAGTTTAATATGATATGGACGATGAGAAATAGTGTGCCTGTATAAGGCACTTGTGAAGGGCCCTTATAGGAGTGGCAGTGTCTCTGGTAAGTCTAAGTGAAGCAGTGAATGAACCTGAAGGCCAAGGGCATTCTCCTATACTACTGTAGACTTGAGAGACATTTATGATATGCTACAACTATATATTACAATTATGCTGCTTGATATTCTTGTAGAACCTCTAACCATAGGAGTAGGGGGTGTCTCTGTCTCTTTTGCCTGCTCTAGGAACTTTTTTCCTCTTACTATATTGCCTTGCCCAGCCTTGATATGGAGGTTTATGCCTAGTCTTATTGTAATTTGTTATGCCATGTACAGTTGATGTCCCTGGGAGATTGACTCTTTTCTGAAGAGGAACAGTGGATGAGTGAATCTTAGGGAGGGGGGAGGTGTAGGGGAAAACTAGGAGGAGTGAAGGGAGGGAAAACTGTGATCAGGATTTACTGTATGAGACAATTTTAAAATTTTTAAAAAGGTATGTTGCATCTATACTTTTTCTTTCTTCAATAATGACTTAGATTACTATAACTGCTATTTTCTATACTTAGTTTCTTTTAAATATTTGACTTTTCTGTAATAATGCAGCTTAAAATACAAAAACATTATGGAGATGTATGAAAATATTTTCATGCTATGAGGATTTTGTAATTTTTAACTAACTTCTTGAAAAAAATAAGACAAAGATAAACATTAGCTTGTTCCTTGACAAGGTCGGAATCATGGTTTTCACTGTCTTCAACATCTTGTGCTACCAGCAGGGTTTCTGGAACAGTCACATGAATAGAGATGCCGTCTCCTGTCATCCCTCCTGAAGGAGCTTCTTGAAGTATTTCTGCAGTTAGTTTTACCTAAATAGAAGACATACTCTAAAATTATGTTTAAAAGTATAATACAGAGTTGTTTATAATTATTACCAGAGAGTGTATGTGGACCATAATTACAGGTGAATACTTTTCTTTAGTTAGTATTAGAGTGTTGTGTTCTGATGTTCCTATGACTATGAGCTAGCTGAAATAGAGGACTTTCTATATATTATAATCTTAGGACACCAAGTTGCATAATGATGGACAGTTTACGGAAACATTCCTTTACAATACCTGACTATTGAGCAGCAAGTGTGTGTGACTTTCTTCATTTTGAACCTGAAATTCCAAATTCACTTGGTGTGCGTATGTATTTGTATGTGTGTGTATGTGCACAAATTCATGTGGACACAGGCATATGTGCATACATGCTCATTCATGTGTACTATGTGTTAGTATTATTCAGCTAGTCATACCTACTAGATTTTGTCAGTGAATTAGTCTTTCAATTACTTAGCCCAGAGGATAGCTCACTGGTAGAGTGGGTTCAACACCCAGTATGACACACGCACACATGACACACATGTGCGCACATGTACCATACAAGATGACATCTTGTTTTTCATAAGAAATCTACAATTACATTTGTAAAATATTTTTCCTCCAATTTCTGGAGAATTCTGTAGAAATGATTACCATATGCACACAACTTATATTGCGATTTTATCTCTCCTATTTATCAATTTTATTCTGTATATAATTCCAAAAATAATTAATTTATTGCAATATACAAAATTTATATTTATAAACACTAAGCTTTTATAATGCATAAAGCTCCTTATTGCTGACTTCTGAGAAATCAATAAAGAGCTTAGAATTTAGGGTGATGGAAAAATATGCAAACAATTACATAAAGTGGTATGCATAATAATAGAAAGATGCACAAACTGTAGAGATGGGGAGTGGGCACAAGCTATGGGAACAGCTATGCAGTAAGAGGTATTTTATTGCTAATGTTTTTAATGGTGATAATTAAAGTGGAACAAGCATTTTATTATTGCTTTTCACTTTTTTACAAATAACAGAAAAGCTTCTTGCTTGCACATCTGGCAGAGCAGCCCGCTGTTCCTCCTTCTCCTATCACTTGTTAGAGGCTCATAAAGGGGGAGGGGGTATGATATATTCTGCAATGTCTCATCACTTTACAGATGAAAAGCCATTATCATTTGATGTGTTAGAAAAGGTGGAGATGGAGAGGACAAGATAGACTTAAGAATTCTAAGAAGCTTGACACAAGAGCACTTAGTGATAAGTGGAGCGCTGGCTGAGGGAGGGAGGAGAGTCTACAATGGCTCCTGCGCTTTTGGTTGGCAAGACAAGCAAAAGATGAAATTCAGAGTATTTCTAAACCAACTTCTGTGAACAGATTCTGAATTTGAAGAAGGAAATCTGGGTGGGGATATAAATACTGTACTCACAGGGTATAAACCAGAGATTCTCCAATGTTTTAATTGAGGAAAACAACGTGTGATCCTTACTTAAAATATAATTTCTAAGGCTGTCCCCATTTGGCACTGCATTTAGTCTGACTCAGGTGAGACATGAGAATCTGAAATTTAAAATGGACAGGTATTTCTGCCTCTAACCACACTTTGGGAAATACCATTGTGCAAACATTTCAGGTAAAAACATCCTTAAAAGGACTTTTTGCTACATAATACACTTAGGTAATAAAGCTTCTAACACATGAATAGTTTTCAACTTAATCTAACTCCTCCCAATCTTCAAGTCCATTAACTGTTTCCCCCAGTCATGCCACTGTTTTGTACCAGCTTTGATAGCATTTTCAACTTCTTCAGAATAAGCAGTAGCACAAACATGGGGGAACAGATCTCTTTAATGGACTCAGACCAGCAAATAAATCCTTACATTATTGTTTACATTTATAATATAAATGTTTCTCTATTTAAAGTGCAAAGTACTAAGAATTTACTTTGATGCAGTCATCATTTAATACAGATGGGTAAACGTTGGGCTTTGGGGAGTGTGTTTGAGGAAATGAAGAAAGTACCCACTGGGGAAGTTTGGATGGAGATAAAAGGATTGGAAGGACAAGGACTGAAAAGGTGAAGTAAGATGGAGGTAAAAACACCAACATTCTAACTCTTTCATTTGATGTCATCAATCCTTTCAAGGAAAAATTTAAATTGATGACAAATAAAATCGTCAACACTTGGTTATTTGTCCTTGGAAAGCTATGTCTTATCTCCATCAGGAAAGACCTCAAAGAGTTGCTGCTACACTAAAGGAAAGAAATGAAAAATACCAAAGTTAGGGATGCCTATCTATCTTAGCAACAGACCAACCTCTTTACTGCATATTGACACAATGCTAAATTGAAGGATTTTGAAACTGTAAAATCTTCTCCATTGGTCGTTTTTGTGAACCTGGGGAAATGTCTGTCCATGTCCCCCAAAATGGCAATGATAGTAGAAGTCCAAGCTGGAAACAGCAAATATGGGGACACAGCCTGAGTGCTTGAGAAAGTTTCTCAAATGTCTCCCAAGCAATTTCAGAATTTAGCATAGAAAGCTGAACCTCTCTTATTTACTGCTGGGAAATTAATTGTAAACTTCATATGATGCACACCAGCTTAGCTTTTAAAAAAATGCAGCTCTTTTTAAAAGTTCACAAAGGGTTCTTCCTGGACACAGGAAGTACAATAAGTCTGACCACCTTTTGAATACTGCTGATTTTTGGTTTTGTGCTGTATTGTCTTGATATTTAAATAGTATATATAATATACATAGTTCCTGCATCCTCAATTACTATGATAGGGAAGGGAGATGGCTCAGTGGGTGAAGCACTTCCTATGGAAGTATGAGAACCAGAGCTTCAGTTCCTAGATCCTACGCTCAGCTGGGCACAGTATACATCTCTAATCTCAGTGTTTCTGGGACAGAATGAGAGGAAGAGAGGAAAATCCACAGAAACTTGCTGGCCATCTGGCCTGATGCACACATGGTGGTGAACAACTAGGAGATACTGTCTCAAACATGGCAAGTCTAGGACTAGCACCAACCGATCACCTCGTGTGTTGTATTACCACATGCGCTCCTGCACTCACAGAAACACATGCTCACACAGACACAAAACACACACACACAGGAATAGACAAGATAAGAACGGGGCCAGCAAAATAGTATTACTGAAGCTTGTATAAAGTTCATAGAAGATTTAGTTCTGAGAATAGAAGTTCTTCCACACACGTCACTAGGGAGACAAATAGAGATAATGCCTTACTTGTTATCTACTCCAGACTTATACTGAAGAAATGGAATAAGTAGAAAAAGGCAGGCAGGGTTGTCCATGTGGAATGGTTTACTAAGGAAATAATCATTACATATCTAAGTATTTTAGTAAAAGAAGTTATTTAAAATACAATAAACAGAAGCTAAATTACCTATTATTGCAGTTTAAAAGGTATTATTTTTTTAGATGCTTAAAAACTCAATCACTATCTATAGTCCTCATATCCCAGTGTTTCTTAACCTGTGAGTCATGGTCCCCTTGGGGGTCAAATAACCCTTTAACAGGGGTCACCTAAAACCATCAGAAAACACAGATATTTACATTATGATTCATACTAGTAACAAAATTACAGTTATGAAATAACAATGAAATAAACTTATGGTTAAGGTCACCAAAACATGAAGATCTGTATTAAAGAATCACAGAATTAGGAAAATATAGAACCACTTCCCTAAACCTAAATATTTATGATTATCTATAACTTTTTATTTGTAACAAAATTTCCTTTTGTTCCAATCTCTTTTTTTTTCATACATTGTTTTGTTTTATTTTTTCCATTCAAGAACATAATTAAAGATATAAAATTTTTTTTCCTTTCTTCCCCTTCTCCCGGTCTCCTCCCACTACCCCCCCACCCCTCCTCCTTCCCCCTTCTTCCTTGGAGCACACCAATCCACCTGGACTGGGACTGAATGAGCATATGATCAAACCAGACTCTCTGAATGTGGCGGCGAAAGTTGGCAGATGGAGAACCCACAAACAATGACACCAGGACCTATCCCTTCTGCATGTATTAACTTTTTGTTCCAATCTCTTTGCCGGTCTCCAGCTCTTGCCTCTTCTGCACCATGAATTTTAACTTCATTTTGCACCACTCATCATATGCAGTCAACATCAGTGGCCATCCATTCTTGCTTCAAGACTTCCTCTCACATAGTGCTTCTCAAATGTATACATCCTTCTTCATGCCTCCTCCTTCTTTCTTAGACACCAGCATTGCTTCCCTACCCCAGTACCTGCAGCTGCTAATTGTATCAACTGTTGGATCTATCTGGATGTCTTTCTTCCTCCCTACTCTAGTTTTCATATGTCATAAGATCCAGTTTAATCTTCCACCCTCCTCTATCCTCAGTCTCGCATCACTTGTCATGTCCTACACACACACACACACACACACACACACACAGATTGAATTGAACCGAATCATCTAATGTGAAGGATTCTTCACATTGATGCATACTGGATTATACTTCAAAGCTTATTAAAATAAATATCACTGAAAACCATCTTATAACCACAATAAATGGTCGACTCATTTCAAATTATGTCATAGGAAAAAATCACAGGGACCAAAGTAATTTGACAGTGGGAAACAAAATGAGTTCAAAGTAACTCTGACTCCAACGTTATTTTCAGCTACAAACCAGCTATGTGCCTTTGGCCTTTAGTGCATTCATCTGAACAAGGGGCAGGTTAAACAGCCTCTAGGACCCTGGTGTCTTAAAGCCTGGGATCACCTTTTTTCTTTTGTATTGTACTCATCTTCTATTGTTTCTTCTTAACCTTTGAACAGGACCTTGAGTTTTTTTATGATACAATACAGGGTGTTTGGATCATGCCTTTCTCATATTTGTTTCTCTAGTCCTGTCCTAGAACCTGACATAGAGATGGTTCACTAATTTCTTGCTGAAGGAATCAAAACCAAGAGGGTCAGCACTATACGCAAGAAAAGGCTTAGTCTGCAGTATCTATTCCAGCAGTCCTAACACAGTTCAGCCTTACCACAACACAGGCAGGAAGATGGCACTTGTTTCCCATGAGCCTTTGTTCTTGTAAAGCAGTCTCTAACACTTCATTGTCAGTAACTGCTCTTCTCTGGTCTAAAGCAAAACGATAACATGCCGCACACCAAAGAGGGAAATCAAACACTACAAATAGGAAAAATTGTCCTTTCAGTCTTGGGAATACCCATGCTTTTGCCTGTTTTCTATAGGTGAACCTTGTCGGTTTGAGCCTTTTGTTTTTAATGCGCTATAAGATTTTTTATCTTATTGACTGATTATATTGAATTAAAGAAATAAGTCTATATAATTTTGAAAGTCAAGTTTCTTCTTTTCTTCTGAGTTGTTTGTGGGGCTCTGTAGTAACTATAGGATGTGGGGCTTTAAAAACAACTTAGAAATCTTACAGTTTAATATTACCTAAGTTGCATAAATGTAGAACCATTGACTTTCAGACTTGATAAGTGTTCTAGGAAATTTTTTAAAAACATATACATAGAAAAGAAAGAAATAAAAGATTTGTAAACAAAGACATTGAGGTTTTTTAAATAAGTTTGCTTTTTATTATAATAATTATCAGAGCTTAAATATAACACAACACCTAGTAAATTTCCAAGACTATAGTAGAGATATTACACAGTATTTCTGTGTCTCTTTAACTATGAATTTTTTCTCTCATAAGTGTCCTAAAGAACAATGTGTGGAACCCAGAAGACTACACGCTATTCCTACACAAGGAGGACTAATTAGTAGTAAGAAAATAATTAAAACACCGAACACCCAAGTCCCCTCCTCTATTTTTATATAATAACTCAGAGATAATACCAGTCTCTCTTGATGACAGCAATGTTTACACTTCAGAGGAAGGCACAATGGTGCCTTAGAGCAGCAAGAGGGTTAGGCAAATCTTTAACATTTTGATCCATTCATTTTGTCAGCATTTTCAATCTGAAAGAATTTGTTAAATTTGTTGGTCGTTTAAAAAATATTGAAGATTTATGACAAATGGCTTGTTGATTTAAAAAACATGGTCCCACATGGTGGTGTCATATGCCTTTAATTCTATCACTCAGGAGACAGAAACAGGTGGGTCTCTGTGAGTTCAAAACAGTCAGCATTACACAGAGAGAAACCTGGTCTTGAAAAACAAACAAAATAAATAAAAAGAATTTAAGTAATATTTAGACATAAGCATATATCTGTGCATACAACTTATTAACATGCCTAATTATTTTTAAAGAGACACAAATTAATTTTAAATAGATAAAACTTTCCACTAAAATTTTATAAATTAGAGAAACAAATTAGAATCAGAGGGTATAAGTCCCTATCCCTACTCTAAATCTTAATTTGAACATAGGATAAGAAAACACACAAAAGGAATACCAGAAAAAAAAAGAAAAGTTGAAGTATTCTTGTTTACAAATAGCATAATCTACACTTAAAACATCTTAAATCCTCCACCAGAAAACCGTTACACCTGACCAACACATTTAACAAAACAAGAGGGCAGAAAATGAGCACACAAAACTCAGAAGTTGTTATGTAAGACATAATAGAGAACGGTGTTTTTGTTTTGTTTTGTTTTTGCTGAGATTTGCTGAGAAAGAAATCAGAAAAATTCCACCCATGAGAACTTTAAAAGTGCTTGGAAATAAATCTATCCAGGGAACATAAGACCTCTGTAATGAATAGTAAGAAAGGAATTGAAGAGCACTCAAAGGATGGAGATAGGTACCATGTACATGGACTGATAGAATTAATATTGCAAAAATAACCATATCATAAAACATGGCCTACAGATTTGAGTTAATTCCCATAAAAATTCTAATTACATTCTTCACAGGGCTACAGAAAAGAGTCCTAAAATATAAATGGAAGTATAAAAGTTGTCGATAGCCAAAGCTGCCCTAAGTAGAAAGAGCAGTGCTAGAGATATCAGAATAACTCACCTCAAATTATTGTACAGACCAATAATAGTACAAACTATTTTACTGTCACCAAAACAGACCTGTGACCAGCAAAATAGAGCAGAAGGCACAGAAACAAACCCACACAGCTGCAGTCACTGAATTGTCAACAAAGATTTTAATAATATATATGAATTAGGGGAGAAGGCTTTTTCAACAAATTGTACTGGTAAAACAGGGTACATATACATGGAAGAATAGAACAAAATCCACATTTTCCACCTTGCACAAAAAAACAATGCAAAGATAGAAGATCTGAAGCTTTGAAACTTCCAGAAGGAAAACTGCTTAAGATACAAGGATAGGCAAAGACTTCTGAAAAGGCCACCAATATCTCAGAAAACAGCATGAGCTGACAATGGGACTTCCTCCATAATTTCTACACAGAAAAATAAACAAGCAGAGTGCAGGGATCACCTAGAGAGCAGAAGATAATCTTTATCAACCATACTTCATACATGGAAGTTAATAGCCAGAATATATAAAGAACTGAAGAAATTAAACACCAAAAAGAACAAAAGTACCAATGAATGAGAAGTCTAATGAATTGACTAGACAGATCTAAAAGGAAGAAACTCAAATGACTAATAAATACTTGAAAGTGTTCAGCATTTTTAACAATGAGAAGAAAATGCAAATTGAAGCTACTGCGAAATTCTGTTTCCACCCAGTCAACAAAGCTACATCAAGAAAACAAATGATGGTGAGGATGTGGGAAAAGAGTAACCATTATTTATTATTTGTAAGAATGTAAACTGGTGCAGCCACTATGAAGATCAGTGCAAAAGATTCTCTGACAACTTTTTAAAAAGGGTTCCAGTTATACAGTTCCTGGAATAAGCCAAAAAGGTTGAAAGGTTCTATGTCACATACCATAGATATACTTTCACAAACATGGCTGTTGATACAGTATTCATAATAGCTAGGAAATAGATCTAACCTAGATATCCATCAACATATGAATAGATAAATTGTTGCAAAGAGGCCGCTTCTTCATCCCACCTCCCCAGAAATGAAATAATCACACAGAAACTATATTAATTAAAACATTGTTTGGCCCATTACCTCTAACTTCTTATTGGCTAACTCTTACATCTTTTAATTTAACCCATTTCTAATAACCTGTGCATCACCATGAGGTCATGACCTACCAGCAAAGTTTCAGCATGTCTATCTCCAGTGGCGGCTCCATAGCATATCTTTCTCTTTCTCTCTGCGTTTAGTCCAGTTTTCCCTGCCTACCTAAGTTCTGCCCTATCAACAGGTCAAGGCAGTTTATTTATTCATTAAACAATAAAAGCAATACACAGACAGAAGGACTTGCCACATCATTTCCCCTTTTCTGTTTAAACAAATAGGAAGGCTTTAACATAGTAAAACTACATATAACAAAATAGTTATCAAGCAAGAATTAGAGTTACAATATTTATATCTACGTTATCTTTTATCATAACTAAGAAAAATATACTAATAACTATCTATTCTTCAACTCCATTAAAGACTCCAGAAGGATATAATATTACCTAAGTAAACAGGAAGTACAGTGTAAGCAACTTCCAAAACTCTAGAATTGACAGAGACATCTCACTGTCTGGACAGTCACCCAAAGTTTTTTTGTATCATTGGGGCATCCATCTTCAGTCTACAAGCTCATAGTATCCAGCAGACTTATCCATGAAGCAGGAACTTTCAAAGAAAGTTCAGTCACTTTCTTTTGTATCCTGCAGAATATCTTCCAGACTCTTTCATGAAGCAGGGACCCCAAAGGATTATCTCACCTTTAAGCAAGTTTAGCATTTATTTCTCTGTGGGTCCTGCATGTCCAGTTAAGCAGCCCAGGCAAGAGCACTTTCTTGCCCAAATGGCTAGCAAACTCCATAAGGAGCTTCTTCGATGCCCATCTTCCTCTTGAAATAACTGGTGCTGCCAGGAGCAGAGGTGTCTCACTGTCATGAAAAGTCTTAAGTTTTTCAACACTTAAATGACATATTCTGAAGGTCTTTGAAAGATTTGAAGAATACCTATCTATCTGAAATACATCTCTGTACATCTAGAAAATTTAACTAGCATGACTACAAGTTTCACTATTATATATGACTATCTATTAATCTATATTTCTTAATTACACATCACATTTTAAATGAACCACACAATCAAAATATCTTAATCAAGAGCAGAAATATACATATAACAAAATTGATCTTAAATTTGTATCAATAAATCAAGATCCATACCAAAGCAAATCTCTATAGCATAACCCCCTTTAAAGGTAAACAAACATTTATAGACAATATTTGGAAATACCAGCATAGTTTCTCCAAACTACTTCCTGTTGTTTATTGGGAGAAGTGTTTTCTTTGTGGGGGTGTTCACAGCAACCTTTTGGGGATCTTGTTCCATCAAACCATATTGGTCTGGAAGCAATCCATAGGTGCTCATCTTCTGTGGAAACAAAAGAAGAACCTCTTTTCCAAAGCAACATATCCTTAGACCCAAATTTCAAAGTCAGGATACCTTTATAATATACATGCTGGTTTAGCTTAGCAGCCCATACAATGAAATGTCTCTCTGTACTTAGCTCATTCACAGTCAAAAAGATTAAAGATAACACAATAATATACATAATCCAGACTCTATGCATTTTTCATTTTTACATGGCTTATTTTCTTTACTCCTTTTAATCTATGAATATCTGTACTCTTAAAGACTTTACCCTTTTTTAAAAAGCATTAACTTTATTTTGTGACTCTCCACCCAGCCACGAAATAATCACACAGAAACTATATTATTTAAAATACTGCTCAGGCCATTAGCTCTAACATTTTAATTGGCTAACTCTTACATCTTAATTTAACCCATTTCTAGTAATCTGTGCATCACCATGAGGTCGTGGCCTACCAGCAAAGTTTCAGCACATCTATCTCTGGCAGTGGAAAAGAAGAGAACTCAAAACAAGATCATAGAAGAAATTTTCCCAAACTAAGGAAAGACACACCCGTAAATGCACAAGAAGCATACAGAACAACAAATAGGCAAGATCAAAAGAAAAAAATCTCCACACGATATCATATTTAAACCATTAAGTATACATAACAATGTAGTGTATTGAAAGCTGCAAAAAAATAATAATAAAAGTTACATATAAAGCAAAACCCATCAGAATAAGAACTGATTTCTCCAAAGAAAATTTGAAAGCCAGAATACATGTAACAATATATCCCACGTCCAAAAAAACTACGACAGCCAGCCTAGAGAGCCAGATAGGAAAACTATCTGACATAATTGAAGGAGAAAGAAAAGCTTTGCAAAATATAAACAGACTAAAATAATGTACACCCAATAATTCACTCTTAAAGAAAACACAGATGGCAATATTTCAGGTTGAAGAGAGAAAGATGAGCAAAACAGAGAAACTATGGAGAGAAATACAAAGCCATAATTACTAAAACCACAAAAAAACCACCAAGAATACAAACACTATCATCAAAAATCAACACTATGACCACAACTAACACATTTCAATAATAATTTTAAATACTAATGGTCTCGATTCTCAAAAAAATATGTAGGCATGATGAACAGATGAAGATGCAAAATCCATCTATCTGTTGTCTACAAGAAACACACCTTCTCTTTAAAGTTAGGCAACACCCTCAAATAAAAGGAGGTACAAAAATACTCCAATCTAATGAGATCAGGAAGAAAGCAGGCATTGCTTACTAAACATCAGACAAAATAGACTACAAACAATAGCTAATCAGAAAATATAAAGGACACTTCATTCTAATCAAGGGAACAGTTAATCAAGAAGAAATTCCTACTCTAACCATATATGTGCCAAACCCTAGTCCCAATTTCATTTTTAAAAATTGTACTACAGGATTTAAAGACACAGAATGACATGAATCCATTAGTAGAGGGTGATTTCTATATCTCACTTCTCCAATAGAGAGTTCATGTGTACAAAAAGCAAAGAGGGAAAAACAGATTCAATTGGCATCAAACAGCAAATGGAATTAACAGATGTCTATAGAATAGTCCACCAAAACATCAAAGAATATACATTCTACCCATTTGTACTACTGGTAAAAAGAAGCTGTCTTAAAACAGACCACATTCTGTGAAACAACAACAAATCTTTATAAATTCAAAAACATTGAAATAACTTCTTGTTTTGTATCTGCCTACAATGCAATAAAACTTAAAATTGATAGCAAACAAATCTCTTGTAAATACCCAAACTAATGGAGCTTAAGCAATTCATTATTTATTGATGAATGGGTCAAGAAATAAATAAAAATAAATAAAGACTTTCCTGAAACTAAATTAAAACACAACAAAACCTCTGGGACACAAAGGAAAGCAGTTTTACAAGGAAAATTTATAGTTCTAAGTGCCTACATTTAAAAAAGACAAAAATAGCACAACTAAATGGTTTAAGGACTCAATCTAAAAAGTTGGAAAAACAAAAACAAACCAAAACTAAACACAGTCAATGACAAAAATAATAAAAATCAGAACAGAAATTTGTCAATGAAACAGAAGCAAAGAAAACAATACACAGAATGAACTAATCTAAGTGCTAGTTCTTTGAGAATATAAACAAGATTGACCTACCCTTGGTCTAATTGATCAAAAGAAAAAAAGAGAATACACAAATTAATTGACTCAGAAATAAAGAAGAGAGCAATCCAGAGGGGTGAGCCTGTGCACACCTGGCGAGAAGGTCCCCAGGAGGGAGTGCAGGCATCACCAGCCCCTGCTGCAGGGACCCTCTTTGTTCCACAAGACCCTGCCTACTCCCCACCCTCAAAAGTTCACCCTTTCCTCTGTGGGGGTCCTTGGCCCACCAGGACTCCTTCTTCCTGTGCTGAGATCAGAAATCCAGAGGGGTGAGTGTGTGCATGCCTGGCAAGAAGGTCCCCACGAGGGAGTGCTGGCACTACCTGCCCGTGCTGCGGAGGGCCTCTTTATTCCACACGACCCTGCCCTCCCCCAGCAATTTTGCCCTTTCCTCTGCTCGGGTCCTTGGTCCACCAGGACTCCCTCTTCCTGCACTGAGATCAGCAATCCAGAGGGGTGAATGTGTGTGCACCTTGCCAGAAGGTTCCCAGCCACCAAGACTCCCCTGACTGCAATCAAAGGAAGAGAGGGGCAGGCACCAATGCAAGAACTCCTCCAACAACCTGAAAAGAAACATGACAACACCAGGATCCAGCGAACATGCAACAGGAAGACCTGAACAACCTAATCCAGAAGAAGTAGAAGAAATGGACTTTAAACTTAACATTATAAAAGTGATAGAGACCATTAAAGAGGATGTGAAAACTCCTTTAAAGAAATAGAGGAGAAGACTACCAAAAAGTTAGGAGAAATGAATAAATCCTTCAAAGACACCCTAGAAATCCAAGAAAAAGCAATCAAACAGGTAATGGAAACAGTTCAAGACTTGAAAACTGAAATGGAGACAATAAAGAAAACACAAAGTGATGGGAAGGCTTGAGATGGAAAATCTGGGTAAACAAGTAGGAACTACAGAGACAAGCATAACCAACAGAATACAAGAGATAGAAGAAAGAATCTCAGACGCTGAAGATATGATAGAGAAAATAAACTCAATGATAGAAGAAAACAACAAATCCAACAAATTCATAACACAAAACATCCAGGAAATCTGAGACAACATGAAAAGACCAAACCTAAGAATAATAGGGGTAGAAGAAGGAGAAGAATTACAGATCAAAGGCCCAGAAAATATATTCAACAAAATTATAGAAGAAATCTTTCCCAACCTAAAGATGGATATGCCTATGAAGGTACAAGAAGCATACAGAAGGCCGAATAGACTGGATCAAAAAAAAAATCCCCTCGCCATAAAATAATCAAAACACAAAATATACAGAATAAAGAAAGAATACTAAGAGCTGCAAAGGACAAAGGTCAAGTAACATATAAAGGTAAACCTATCAGAATTACACCTGACTTCTTTATGGAAACTATGAAAGCCAGAAGGTCTTGGATAGATGTGCTGCAGATACTAAGAGACCATGGATGCAAGCCCAGGCTACTATACACACCAAAGCTTACATTCGCCATCGATGGACAAAACAAGATATTTCAGGATTAAAAACAAATTTAAGCAATACATAGCCACAAACCCAGCCTTACAGAAAGTACTAGAAGGAAAACCACAACTAAAGGAGGCAAACAACACCCATAATAACAAAGTCATCTAACAACCCTCCACTGGCACAACTCAAAGAAGGGAAACACACAAACTCTACAACCCTAAAAAAATAACTGCAGTTAATAACTACTGGTCATTAATATCACTTAATGTCAATGGACTCAATTCACCTATTAAAAGGCACAGATTAAGAGAATGGATACGAAAACAGGATCCAACATTCTGCTGTTTACAAGAAACACACCTCAACCACAAAGACAGACATCTCAGAAAAAGGGTTAGGAAAAGGTTTTTCAATCAAATGGCCCTAAGAAACAAGCAGGTGTGGTTATACTAATATCAAACAAAATCGACTTCAAACTAAAATCAATTAGAAGAGATGGAGATGGACATTTTATACTCTTAACAGGAATAATCCATCAGGATGACGTGTCAGTCCTGAATATCTATGCCCCTAATATAAAAGAACCCACATATGTAAAAGAAACATTACTAGGGCTCAAAGCACACATCAAACCCCATACACTAATAGTAGGAGATTTCACCACTCCACTCTCACCAATGAACAGGTCAACCAGAGAGAAAATTAACAGAGAAATAAGAGAACTAACAGATGTGATGAATCAAATGGACTTAATAGACATGTATAGAACATTCCACCCAAACAGGAAAGAATATACCTTCTTCTCAGCATCTCATGGAACCTTCTCGAAAATTGATCACATACTCAAGAACAAAGGAAACATCCACAGATACAAAAAAATTGGAGTAACCACCTGTGTCTTATAGGATCATCATGGAGTAAAGTTAGAATTTAACAACAATTCCACCCCCAGAAAGCCTACAAACTCATGGAAACTGAACAGTAAACTACTGAACCACTCCTGGGTCAAGGAAGAAATAAAGAAAAAAATTAAAGTCTTCCTTGAATTCAATGAAAAAAAAGACACGACATACCCCAACCTATGGGACACTATGAAAGCAGTGCTAAGAGGAAAGTTCATAGCATTTAGTGCCCACATAAAGAAAACAGAGAAAGCACACATTAGTGACTTAATAGCAAACCTGAAAGTTTTAGAAAAAAAAAGAAGCAGACTAACTCAGGAAGAGTAGAAGACTAGAAATAATCAAACTGAGGGCTGAAATCAACAAGACAGAGACACAGAAAACAATCCAAAAAATCAATGAAACAAAGAGCTTGTTCCTTGAGAAAATCAACAAGATCGACAAACAACCTATCCAAACTAATCAAAAGGCTGAGAGAGAGAACAATCAAATTAACAAGATCAGGAATGAAAAGGGGGGCATAACAAAAGACACTGAGGAAATTCAGAGAATCATTAGGTCTTACTACAAAAGCCTGTATGCCACAAAATTGGAAAATGTGAAAGAAATGGACAGTTTTTTAGATAAATACCATATACCGAAATTAAGTCAAGATCAGGTGAACAATTTAAATAGACCTATAAGTCGCGAGGAAATAGAAGCTGTCATCAAAAACCTCCCAACCAAAAAAAGCCCAGGACCAGATGGTTTTAATGCAGAACTCTACCAGAACTTCCAGGAAGAGCTAATACCTATACTCCTTAAGGTGTTTCACATACTAGAAACAGAAGGGTCATTGCCAAACTCTTTTTATGAAGCTACAGTTACCCTGATACCAAAACTAAACAAAGACGCAACAGAGAAAGAGAATTACAGACCATTCTCACTCATGAACGTCTATGCAAAAATTCTCAATAAAATACTGGCAAACCGAATCCAAGAATGCATCAAAAAAATTATCCATTATGACCAAGTAGGCTTCATCCCAGAGATGCAGGGCTGGTTCAACATACAAAAATCTATCAATGTAATCCATCATATAAATAAACTGAAAGAAAATACCATATGATCATTTTATTAGATGCAGAGAAAGCATTTGGCAAAATTCAATACCCCTTTATTATAAAGGTCTTAGAGAGATTAGGGATACAAGGTTCATATCTAAATATAATAAAAGAAATATACAGCAAGCCGACAGTTAACATCAAATTAAATGGAGAGAAACTCAAAGCCATTCCACTAAAATCAGGAACAAGACAAGGCTGTCCACTCTCTCCATATCTCTTTAATATAGTGCTTATAACAATATCTATAAGACAAAATAAGGATATCATGGGGATTTGAATTGGAAAGGAAGAAGTCAAACTTTCATTATTTGCAAATATATGATAGTGTACATAAGTGACCACAAAAACTCCACCAAAGAACTTCTACAGCTGATAAATACCTTCAGTGATGTGGCAGGATACAAGATCAACTCAAAAAAAAAAATCAGTAGCCCTCCTATACACAAAGGATAAAGAAACAGAGAGGGAAATCAGGAAACATCACCTTTCACGATAGCCACAAATAGCATAAAGTATCTTGGGGTAACACTAACCAAGGAAGTAAAAGATCTATTTGACAAAAACTTTAAGACCTAGAAGAAAAAAAAATTGAAGAGGATACCAGAAAATGGAACGATCTCCCTTGCTCCTGGATTGGGGAGGGAGAAGGGAGAAGGGAGGGACTGGGTAGAGCTTGGGGGAATGGGAGGGTAGAGATGGAGGAAGGGTGGATATTGGAGAAGGGAATAAGATATCTACTTTAAGGGAGTCATTTTAGGATTGGCAAGAGACTTGGCTCTAGAGGGGATCCCAGGTATCTATGGTGATGTCCCCAGCTAGGTACTTGGGCAGCAGAGGAGAGGGTGCCTTAATTAGCCTTGTCCCATAGTCACACTGATGAATATCTTGATCATCACCATAGAAATTTCATCCGATGGATAGAGATAGAGACAGAGACCCACATTCACATCGGAGCAATGGACTGAGATCCCAAGAGCCAGTTGAAGAGCAGAAGGTGGGAAAAGATGAGCAAGGAAGTCAGGACTGCGAGGGGCTGGTACACCAACTGAGTCAGTGTGCCTGATCTAATGGGAGCTCACCAAATCCATGGACTGAATGAGCATATGATCAAACTATAATCTCTGAATGTGGCTGCCAATGGGGACTGACTGAGAGGCCAATGATAATGGCACTGGGACCTATCTCTTATGCATGTATTGGCTTTTTGGGAACCTAGTCTATATGGATGCATACCTTCCTAGGCCGGGATGGAGGGGGGAGGGCCTTGGGCTTCCCACAGGGCAGGGTACCCTGTCCCCTCTTAAGGAAGCAGGGGGAGGGAGGAGGGGTAGTGCAGGAGTGGTAGGGGACTGTGAGAAGGGGAGGAAGTTTAAATTTTTGAATGAAAAATAAAAGAATATGGAAAAAAAGAAATAAAGAAGAAACTATTACAAAAGAAAATGAAGAAATTCAGATTATTTTAAGGGAAAACTTTTATAATTAATACTCCTTTAAACTGGAAAACCCAAAAGAAATTGATGAATTTCTAGATTTAGAAATAACCAACCAACCAAAAATAAACCAAGAATTCAAACACATAAACAGACCCATAACAAATTATGAGACTGAACTAGTAATAAAAAGCCTTCCAGCTAAAAAGAATAAGTCCAGGGCCAGATGGACTCACAGCATATTTCTACCAGACTTTCAAAGACAATCTGGAGCCAATATTCTTAAGATATTCAAGTAAATAGAAACAGAAGGAGCATTACCAAACTCCTTCTAGGAAGCCAATATCAGAAATGGAGACAGAGGTGGAGACAGAGAAAGAGAGACAAAGAGGGAGGGAAGTAGGGAAGAAGGGATGAAGGGAAGAAAGGAGGTAGGGAGGGAAGAAGGAAGGAAGGGAAGCTAGCTAGCTACAGGTCAATATCCCTGATGAACATAGACTCAAATATGTGCAATAAAATACTTACAAATAGGATCAGACATCAAAAGGATTTTCCACCATGGTAGGTTTGCCTTCTTCCTGAAATGTGCAGGGATGGTTCAACACTTGCAAGTCAATAAGTAAGATAAGCTACACAAAATGACTCAAAGACAAAAATCTTATGACCATGGTGGGAGATGGAAACATTAGGGATCTGGCTGGACAGGCTGGGGCAGGATGGAGAAGAAGAGCAATTAATGAAGGCAATGTCTTGATGCAGGGGGCAGCATCAAAGTTATCACAAGGAACCCACAGAAACAACTAACTTGGACTCATAGGAGCTCACAGACTCTGGATGGACATCTAGGGAGCCTACATGGGACTGACATAGGTTCTCTACATATGTGTGACAGTTGTGTAGCTTTGTTGATTTGTGGAAATCCTAGCAGTGGGATCAGGGCCTGAATCTGGTGTTTGAGCTGGCCTTTGGTCACTGACTTTCCATACTGGGTTTCCTTGTCCAGCTTTAATACAAAGGGAGGAGCTTAGTCCTATCTCATCTTGATATGCCACACTTTGTTTACACCCATGGGAGGCTTGCCCCTTTCTGAACAGGAACAGAGAAGAAGTGGATGGGAGGAGCAGAAAGAAGGTCTGGGAATGAGTCAGGAGGAGAGGGAGGGGAAACTGCAGTTGAGATGCAAAAATAAATGAATAAATTTAACTTAAAAAGAACTTTGACAAAATCCAACACAACTTCATGATAAAAGTCCTAGAAAATATAGGACTAGAGGGAAGATACTTCAACCTAATAAAAGCTCTCTAAAAGAAACCCATAGCCAACATCATCCTGAATAGTGAAAAACTTAAAACAATCACACTGAAGTCAAGAATGAGACAGCGATGTTCACTATCTCCATTCCTTTTCAAGGTGCTAGATGGAGCAATAGGGCAAAAGAAGGAAATTAAAGGTATACAAAGAGGGAAAGAGGAAGTCAAACTATCCTTATATGCAGATGACATAATACTATACATTAGAGAAACAAATATTCTATCAGAAAATTTCTAGAAGTGATAAAAAATTGAATAATGTGGCAGGATACAGAATCAACAATAGCACAAATCAAAAGCTTTTATATACACCAACAGCAAACATACCAAAAAAATATCATAGGCACATTCCCATTCACCTAATAAGAAAGTGGAGGATTTCTGCAAGTAAAATTTTAAACTTTAAAATGAAGACATAGAAAAAGATACTAGAAAATGAAATGATGTCCCATGCCAATGGATTGGTAGAATTAATATTGTGAAAATGATCTTTCTACCAAAAGCTATTTGTAGATTCAAAAAAATCCCAATCAACATCCAGCCCTACCTCATTCTTCACAGAAATAGAAAACTATCCTAAAATTCATATAAAACCACAAAAGACCTCAGATAGCCAAAACAATCCCAAGCAAAAAGAACAATGTTAGGATAATTACAATTCCAGATCTTAAGATATATTAAAGAACCACACTAATACAAACAATATGGTATTGGCACAAAAACAGACATTTAGACAATTGAGAAAAAATCTGAAGATCCAAACATGAGCACACATAACTCCACTAAATTAATACTTATCAAAGACACCAAAAGCATTGACCGGAAGGAACCATCTTCAACAAATAATGTTTGAAAAACTGAATGTCCACAGGCAGAAGAATGAACTGAGACCGTTGCCTTGCAGGAAAACTAACTCCAAATGAATCAAAGACATAAACTTGAAACCTGAAACACCAAAACTGTTAAAAGAAAATGTAGACAATCCTTCTCATGATATGGGTGTAGGAAAGAGCTTCCTAAACAGGACTTCACTAAGGTCAACCATTGACAAGTAGGACTTAACAGAACTAAAAACCTCTACACTGCAAAAGAAACAATCAACAGGGTAACGAGGAAGCTCACAGAATGAGAGAGAATCTGCAAGCTATACATCTATAACTCTATAACACAAATGGCTCATTCAAAATGTGGTCCTGGAACCCGAACAGAAAGTTCTCAAAAGAAGAAAATCAGTGACTAAGAAATATATGCAAAAAAATAAAAATAAAAGATGTCTATAGTCCTGATCAATCAGGGAAATGCAAATAAAAACATCTTTGAGATTTCATCGTACCTCAGTGAGAATGGCAAAGATAAATGGAACAATCCACAAGAAATGCTGAGGGAGTGTGGGAGGAAAGAGTCCTCATTTCCTGTTGATAGGATTGCATACTTATGTGTGGGATTCCCTCTGTATGCAGTGAATACGATTGGTTAATAAAGAAACTTCTTTGGCCTGATAGGTTAGAACTTTGGTAGGCAAGGAAAACTAAACCGAATGCTGGGAAAAAGAAGGGAGGAGTCAGAGAGAAGCCATGTAGCCCTGCTGGAGACAGACGCTGGAACTTTAGCCAGTAAGCCACAGCCACGTGGCAATATACAGATTAATAGAAATGGGTTAAATTAATTTAAATTAATATGTAAGAGTTAGCCAATAAGAAGCTAGAGATAATGGGCCAAGCAGAGATTTAATTAATACAGTTTCTGTATGATTATTTCAGGGGTCTGTGCAGCCGGGAAATGAACAAGCAGCCAAGTGGCCTCCTTCAACATTCATGCAGCCTCTATGGAAATAAGTGTGGAGAATTTTCAAAAACCAAAATAAATCTGCCATGTGACCCAGCTCTACTACTCCCTGGCATAAGCTCAATGACTCCACATCCTACTCCACAGATACTTGGTCAACCTTGTTCACTGCTGTTCCATTCACAGTAAACAAGAAATTGAAACAAGCTAAATGCCCTTAGATCCATAATAATAGTGAAAATGTGGTACATATAAATTAGGAATACTACTCCACTGTAAATAAAAGTGAAACCATGAACTTTCCATTTAGGAGAATGGAACTAGAAACAGTCATACTCATTCAGGTAACACAGACACAAAAAGACAAATACCACATTTTCTCTCTCATAGGAGGCTCCAAACTCCAAATCATCAGATATGAGTTACATATCCCAGGGTAACTGTAGAAGGCAGCAAAGTAAAAAGGAACCATTGTTGGGGTAAGGAGCTGAGGAGCAAGAGAGGTGGGAAAAGTGGGGAACTAGTGATATGATCAGCAAAATGAGAAAAAAGAGAGTGCTCTAATTAAGAAGGGAGGAAGAAAAATACAGAAGAAATAAGGATGAGAGTAAAAATAAGAGTAAAGTTGCCTGAAAAAGGCATACAGAACCACACTATAAACTACCTAAAGAGAAGAATAACCTATAATACAATATGTATGTAATAATATATGATGATTAATACATATAATAACACAAACAATATAATATTAAAATGATATGATCATAAAGCTAAATAATATAATTGAGTAAAATGAAATATATTTAATATAACAATATAAATTATATATTAATATAATAATATAATAGTTATTTTATAACATTAGATTAATGTCATAATATTAATGAATGTTAAATTTAATAAATGCTGAAATATCATGTTAATATAATAATATAAATAATATTTCCTCATATGGGCAAACAATTTTCTCTCCAAGAGCCAAACACCAACTAACAAAAATCCAAAAAGCAGACATCAGAAACCCTCTTTTGAGTAGTTGATCAGGGTTGTCCATGAGACTCCCAAAACATTTCAGGCACTTGCTACTTACTGCCCTTGTTTGTCTGCTTCCCAGAGATGGAAGGTAAGTCCCTAATGCTGAAGACACCATGCACTTTAGAAACAGGGTCTAGAGGCTATTGAGTTAGAACTGACTACAGTTGCTCCTCCCTGAAGACAAATTTTCATGCATGCTTCACCAAAAGGCAGCATGCAAGCCTCCATAGGAAGGAAACAACGAACAGGCCTACCAAGCTGTGATGCCTATGAAGCATGACAATCATCAACATGGCGTGATAGCCCTGAGGGCACAATAGTGACAAGCACACCTTTGTGGTATCCTGCAGTTCTTTAATTGGACTTAGAATGTTAGAGGAAGCAAGGCCACTTGTTGGTTCCTGGCTGCTCAGCCTCAAAATAATCACACAGAAGCTATATTATTTAAATCACTGCTTGGCCCGTCCACTCTAGCTTCTTATTGGCTAACTCTTACATCTTAATTTAACATATCTCCATTAATCTGTGCATCACCACCAGGTTGTGACTGAAACTTTGCAGGAAATGGATGGAACCAGAAAAAAAAATCATCCTGAGTGAGGTAACTCAGACACAGAAAGACAAACACAATATGCACTCACTCATAAGTAGTGAGTATAAAGTAAATACTCACTCATTAGTATAAAGTAAAGGATAGTCATGCTACAATCCACAGTCTCAGAAAGGCTAGGTAACAAGGAGTGTCCAAATAGGGACACGTGGATTTTCATGGGAATGGGAAACAGAAGAGATCTCCTTGGTAAACTGGGGGAGGGAGGGGTAAGAAAAGGAGGGATTGTTTTGGGCAGATTGGGGGCAGAGGACCATTTCCAGGTTAGGGAGAAACCTGATGCCAGAGAATCTTCCAGGAATCCACAAGGATGACCCCAGTTAAGACTCCTAACAATAGTGGAGAGGGTGCTGTCATCTCCTGTAACCAGATTGGTGACTACACTAATTGTTATCAGAGAACCTTCACAAAACTGATGAAAGCAAATGTAGAGACTCGCAGCCAAGCACTGGGCAGAGCTCTGGGAATACTGTTGAAGTGAGAAAGGAGAAATTGTATGAGCCTTGGGAGTCAAGGTCTTGATGGGGGAACTCACAAAGACAGATGACCTGAACTCACGGGAACTCAATGACTCTGAACAGACAGCTAGGAAGCTTACATGGGACCAACATAGGCACTCTGCATGTGTGTGGCAGTTGTATGGCTTGTTCTATTTGTGGGGCTCCGAGCAGTGGGATCGGGGCTCGTCCCTGGCACTTGAGCTGTCTTTTGGGAACCTATTTCCAAAATAGACTGCCTCTCCCAGCCTTGATGCAAGGGGAAGAGCTTGGTCCTGCCTTAACTTGGTGTACCATATTTTGTTGACATACATGGGAGGCCAGCCACTTTCTGAATGGAGATGGAGAAGTGGATGGGTGGTAGATGGGAAATGGGGTGGGGAGGAAGGCATGGTATAGAGGAGAAGAGGGATGAGAAACTATTGTCGATATGTAAAATAAATGAAAAAATTTAATTAAAGAAAAAAATAAAATGTTTTTCTTAGTATAACAAAATAATCTCCCCAATGTCATTGCCTAACCATGAACCAAACAAGGACAACAAACATGTCAAAAAGAATGGGAAAAGACCACAAGGACTTCAACCAAACACAAAGTATTACAGGCAATGAAGGAATGCTGAGAGTGGCACAGATAGCATTCCTTGGGAAGAACACACCAATTAGCTATCCAGTTACAAATGGTCAGACCTGAAAATATAAATACAAGTAGAACTTTGCCGACTGAGCAGGCTATATTTATATATACATATATGCATGAAACAATCATTAATGAAAAAAAGAGGCCATGAATTAAAAGATACAAGGTAGGTTCATGGGAGCATTTGGAGAGAGAAAAGGGAAGGGAGAGATGATGTAATTGTATTATAACGTCAAAGTTAAAAGAAAATGTAGAAAAATTAATTTCTTGCTAGGTAGCAAAATTCTTCAATTTAGTAAAATTCTCAAGGTCTAGTGGAATATTTTTAAGAAAGTATTTCATTTTTAAAATCTATTCTTTGCTTTGAAATCTAGCTAGATTATACTGTAAACATTGGTCAAAATTATAAATCAAAAAGATTCATCCAAATAGAATGAAGTCCCATGCATCACTCATACATCCCTTCATCCGTGGAGTATACACTGAATATCTTCAAACATGTTCAACTTGAAAACATATTTTCAACAAATATTTATTGAGAAATCAGTAGGTGAGACAATGGCCAAAGTGTTAGACAGTTAGTAGAGAACAATCAGACAAGATTACCAGGAGAGATCATTCCATACACAATCACATTACGAGAAGGAAATAAGGGAATGAGAGGTAACTGGCAAGGATTATCTGTGGAGCCAGCATCATATATGACAAACCAATGGTAGGAATCCATCCTTAAAAGGATTTTGAAACAAAGGGATGGTAGAAGCAAATGCTCCGAGGCAGGGACAAATTTAGATAATAGAGCAACTGGGAAAAGGCTACAAGACTGGAAGCACAAAAAAGCTTGCAAGAGGGAGGTGTGGGATGGAGTAGGAAAGGTGGGTAGGATCAGTTCATGCACAGATTTCCACAGCGAGAGTCCCTTCTACATTTGAAGAGCAGACCACAAATGGATTGCATTCAGAGGGCGGCATAATCAGATTTACCTTCTAAGGAAAGTCACTGTCTTCTGAGTGGGGAATTGATGATAGACAACAAAATCAGAATGCCAGTGGCATAAACCATCTGATGTATAACTTACAGGCTTGGACTAAGGTCTTAATAGTAAACATAGGAAGATGGATCTGAATGTTTCAGAGATTGAATTGTCTGGAAATGGTAATAGAGTTATTTTAGGGAGGAGTAAAACAGAAAAATAAGAAATTCATTCTAGATATATGACATGAACAATTGAGTTGAGGAGGGTAAGGAGGATCCATTACTGATACTGATATTGGATGCCTTGAAAGAGGAAATGAGTGAGCCTGTGTGTGTGTGTGTGTGTGTGTGTGTGTGTGTGTGTGTGTGTGTATGTATGTATGCTGAAGTCCTAAGAAAGTATGCTTATTGAGTGAATGTTTTAATATGTTGTTTAAGATGCTTATCAAAATTTAATATTTAATATATATCAAATGGCATGTGCTTCTATGAGCCTGGGACTTATGAGAAAATAACTTGGATTTAAGATGTGAATTTGGAAATTATTAGCATATAGATATGTCTAAAACCATAGATCTACAAGTGTTCATCAAAGAATTGTATAAGCAAAGGTGCTCAACACAAAGCATTTGAGGAAGAAGAGGAGAAACCAACGAAGAAAGCTGGGACATGAGCATAAAGTATAACTAGTCAATATAAAGTGCTTTTCTTTGACCTATTCCCAGAAATCACTGGTCTTTTCAGCTCATTTCCCAGCTCCATTTATTAGTAGATTAAAACTACACTGGACAACCCACACCCATCTTCCTGGAAAAAAAAATACTAGATGTGACCGATTACTACAAGAAGTACGTGGAAAATGGGGATGGAAAATAAAGTGCAAGATGGGACCCCCCTAGACTGTCCGTATCAGTAGTGTTGGTCTTCTTCCTTCATCATCTTATGCTATGGTTTCTCCAAAGGTTTCCAGGAGTCCCAACTTGTAGCTGAACAGACAAGTGCATCCCAGGACAGCTGTGATACAGACCAATACAAAACAGTAAACTTCTTTCAAACATTTTGAGTTTTTTGTGATTTTCTTTGTTGTTACTTGATTGTATCATTCCTGAGTGTGAACTTTGCAAAGAACAGTGTTGTTTTTGTAATGTCTAAAGGTTAAGTATGTTTGTCAAAACAGGAAGGAGAAACCCTTTTGACCACAAATATATAAATAATACTTTTTCCTATGACCTCCTGTTATGTGGCTTCTTAAGTACTTGTGTTCTGGGATCAATTCTCTGGTAATTATTTAGTAGTCCTTTCCAAAGCTTGAGAATCAGTTAGGGAACTCAAGTTACAACAAATTTCTGTCTTTTGATTTTCAATATACATCTGCAACTTTTAAGTTTATCAAAATCATGCTGTCAGGCTGAGATGTGATCTACCTAGCAAATATTAAACCAAAGGTATAGTTTCTTCCTCTTCTGGGCTAGGAAGTTTGAGGAAGATTGTATGATTAGAATCCTATAATCGTACTGCTGCTAGACAGTCTTCAAATGCATATTGAGTATAAGGTTTATGATACTAATTCATTAGCTTTGCCTGCCCCTTTCCTTTAAGGTTTCTTGGGGGGGTTGTTATTAACAGTAATGCAGATTGTTGCTACCTGTTTTTTTCTCAGAGGCAAGCTCCTCTCCCTTTACACCAAACTCACCTGGAAAGAATTCTAATTCTCAGTGCAATGAAGATTTTCTGTTTAACTTAAAAAAGGGTCACTTAATACAAAACAAGGCAAGCAAAGTAGCAACAATGCTTACCTTTCCTATCTAACAGCAATACTGACACCAGTGTTCCTGGCTGACTAAGAAATGACTATGGATTTCATGCAGAACAGCAAAGAGCATGTGGAGGAAACTTCCTCAATCCCAGATAAGCCAGATTTTAGTGTTGTAGCAAAAAAGGTCTACTGATCCATCTCATCAAGTACCTTAACTGAGCAGATTAATGGAGTTCATTTTCCTCTAATAGCAAGTCAGGAGGTGACAATTACTGCTTTTGGTTCTAGGTTTAGGCTTTAGGTGATTTTAAGGCTTCCACTTTGCCCTCTTGGATTTAAGGCAGCATATAAAGATCCACTGTACTGCTGAAGAAAAAGTTACACAATAGAACAGCAATATGAGAAACCACTTGGAGTAAAAAGCCAAAGGGGAACTAACAGACCCCAGACAACAGAAATGAATCCCACATGATGGGCAAGGCCAGTTTGGACTCTGAAGTCCTTCTGTGCTGCATCAATGAACTGCATGTGAATGAATAACAAGCTGTCCCTTCTAGAACCTGTGATGGTATGATAGCTTACTCATAGAATCATACTCAAAATGTCTACTATCCAATACCAGTTTTCTGGGATATTCATTCATGCAATAACAAAAAACACAAAATGATATGCAAGTTCTTAAAGCGGTATCTCAGTCACTTAAAGAAGTCTGTTTCTAACACTTTATATCAATTTATGCCCATATAGATTGTGCATTTATGGTTAGATTCTGCTGTGTCCTAGAAATTATCTATCTGTCTGTCTGTCTGTCTGTCTATGTGTTTGTGTGTGTGCATGTGCTCATGTGCCCGTGCTTGTGTGTAGGTTTCTATACAAGGCATTTACGTGCATTGAATGTGGATAAAATACTTACTGATCAACTAATGACAGTCAATGACAGGAAAGGAATGATGACCAAATTCCTATATACTTTCTACTTTTAAGTCTCCATGTTTGTAAATGAATTTTCCATCTTGCTCCTATCTTCATGTTTCCGAACTCTTCTTCCAAAATCTCTGCTCTGTGTGAGGGAGATGCTGTGGAGACACTAAAGCTGGCACAGTCTTTCAGACTCTGCCTGGACATGAGTGTGTTTGCCAGCCACTACCAAATCTAATTTAATTTTTAAAATCTTACCTGGGGATAAAACAGATTTTATTATGATCATTTCACCTGAAAAGTAACTAAAGTATAGAGCACAGTGCAAAATGCATCCAGACATAGTCTGCTACCTAACAATAGGTTTTTTACAGCTAAGTTATTCAGACCCTTACTCTAGTTATCCTCCCTTAAGTGCGGTGTCCTTTTCACACCATATTTAGGCAACTTGGATCATCTTAGTGTGCTTGTATTCCATGGTCTATTTGCATTACCAAGAACATCAAATTATTTAATGAACTGTCAAAAAATAGCATCTTAATGGAACCCTTTTACTGTTTTAAGGAGGGGCGATTTTACCTCAATGGGAAATATCTATGAAGCAGCTATCTGCATCTTAGCACTCAGAATCTAACATCATTTTAGTAGCGAACAAAATCAAACAGACAGTCTTACAGTCAGCTTTCTAAAACTTTTAGCCTTGCCAAAACATTGACCTACCACCCTAAATTGGCAAATTCCTAGTTCACCTACTGGTACACATCCAACCTTCAACACCTTTATTTCATCCCCCACAAACCCACATCTGAGAGAGTCTTCAGCCACAGGGCAACATTAACACAGATTCCCAGCAGGGAAACCAAAAAAAAAAAGTCTCCTTTTGAACTGCTGTCCAGTTCTCATCCTATCCACCATGGTCACATGATGCAAACCAAAAAAAAAGGGGGGGGCAAGAGCACAAGCATTCATTTTGCAACTGTGACACACAGCTCTTAAGTCTCTACTCTGCCCCAGGTGTAATTATAGATTACCTTGTGAGTATAAAGCTGAAGCTTGCTCCAGCTTTATCAGCCAGATAGAAAGCAATTCATCTGCCTTCTATTACAATTGCTTTGGTTTCCTTTAGGTTCTGGGAATGTGGTCTAGTGCTTGTTTTTGTGGCTGCCAATGTTTAAACCTTCCAAGTGGTTTTGGATTCCACATCTGAGCATCAAACAGCTAATGTTCAACATACACTATGTCCTCTGCTGAAACCACAGAAACTCCTAAAAAAAAAAAAAAAAAAAAAAAAACCTTAAACCACAGTTTTTGTCATGAAACTATTGTAAATCTATGTTCAATATCTTGTTTAAATTTTATTTCAACCTTTCTGTAAGTGGCTGCCCTTTTGGAAAATGGTTTCTGGGAATGTTTATATCAGAGGCACTTATGAAACTTGACTGCAGCCATTGCTGGGGATTTAAGAAGGCTAATCACTTCATTTCTGTTTCAGAGTCAATATTCCTATGCTCACTAACTAGAGCACTAAGTAGAAAATATGCCTCCACTTAAGGAGAAGAGAAAGGCAGCCTCAAGAGTGGAATAGGAAGGATGTTCTTATTCTCTTCTCCCTCTTTTCTCTTCCAATTGATTCGAATGAATACAGAATTATCATGAAGCTGATTCTTCAGAAGTGGTAATTATTACAAAATGTAAACAATTGTTGGAACAGCTAAAGGTTATATGGAAGGATGCATTATATTAGATTTCTCTCCCCACAAATTTTTGAAATTTTTGTTATAAAAACCAAAAGCATATTTTACTAGGCTAAGAGAAGTTACTTAGCCAAATCATGTAACAGCAGTAAGGCCTAAACAACAGAATAAATGGTGTTTTCTGCTTTCTACTTGGGAAAAAAAAACACTAAATTTTAATGTTTCATGATTTGATCTGCCAAAATGACTTGAAAATTTGATAATAATGATAAGTCATTGAAGGCTAATTTCATTACTTTATATAGGTAGTAAGGAACATTTGTGTTCATTTTCAAAAGAAAATTGCCTTTCTAGTTTTGTCAGCAAATAAAATGCTAACTGATGTTGGACTCTGTTTGTTAGCACATAATGAACTTCCCCCAATTTAATCACTTAGAATCCAACCGTTTCATTTGAATGTGGATCTGTTGATTAGGAATTTGGACAGCATGTGCTCCCTGAAATGTGGTCTTAGCTAGGATGGTGTCAGAGGCTGGGAACCAGCTGGAGAGCTCAGCAGGGTCATGAGCCTGTGGCCCTGCCTCTTGCTTTTGGCAGGCTTTCTTGATGCTTCTCTCATGGCCTTGTCACACATCCAACTGGATATATTCATAGTGTGGATGTTGTACATAGCAGCAGACATCCCAAGGAGAAAAGGAGGGCTGCGAGGAATCATAAGGGCCAGGCACAAGACTAATATATTATGCTGTCTTTTGCTGTCTTTTGATCGAAGCAAATCATTGGGGAAGTTGGGTTTGATAGTGCAGGCTTGTAATCCCAGATATGGACCACAAATTCAATGTTAGTCTAGCATCCTAAGGAAACCCTGTCACAAAAGTACAAAAAAAAAATCTGTCACATACACACATACATACATAAATACATACACACACATATACACACATACATAGTAGAGCAATTCACAAGGTAATGATTCGCTCCTGAATTCACAGTTGAAATAGATGAATTAGTAGAGTCTCACAGAGAGGTAAGGATGCTCATGGCCATTTTGGGAGACTCCCACATGTTGTTCACTAACCCTGACCTTAATACTTGGTTGTGGAAATTTTTATCTTAGATTTTGAATCTTAAGTATCTTGGAAATTTCTACCATCCAGTAACAATGTAGTCTCAATTCTAGAAGGAGCCTAAAGTGAACAGACTGCTTGGGGAGTAAAGTGACAAATGTCTTTGATCCGTAATATAATATATGAGATCACAGATTAAATAAAGACTGCTATAGAAGTTCTATAGCTAACCTTACTTATCAGCTTGACTATTTTTGTAAGTAACTAAAACCCAAGAAGCCAAGCAAGGATGCAAGGAATTTTCCTCAATAGACCATTTAATGTGGGACGACTCACCCTAAATCTGGGCCATATCTTCTTGTGGCAGCCCACATAAAATTGTACAAAAGAAAAAAAGAAGGCTTTTGCTATTTGCCTGCTTACCTCACTCTGGCTTGCAAGTTTATCTCCTGCTGGTGAAGCATTCCTTTGCTGGTGTGAGAAACTACTTCTAGATCCTAGCAGAGGCTGAAGGCCAGTAGTTCTCATGAAGTCCCTGTGACTGCTTGGGACTCCTGAGACATTCATTCAAGTGGACAAAACAACCATCAGATTTTTGGCCTTTCCATCAGGAGACAGCCATTGTTGAGCTATCAAGACCACAGCCTGTGAGCCACTCTGATAAGACTCATAAGTATCAGTTCTGTTCCTTTAGAGAACCCTGACTATCACCTATAGTAAGGACACAGAGTTCAGAGTTTAAACCACATTTTAATGCAGATAGAGGGAGTATGCAACTTTTTTCTCCAGTCATAGATCTGTACTTGCTCTCCATTGTCTAATCAATGCCTAGAGAAATTTAAAGAATATGTCATTTATCATAAACAGGATGCATAACTTACACAGTCCACCAGGCAATGTTCAGTTGTTCCTCCCTCCTTCTTACTCCTCTTAGTCTCCAAAGAGTAACTAAGTACATATGGGGATCATGGGTATCTTACATGTTCCCTTGACATTGAAAGACAGAGAATTCTGGCTATGCTAGTCCTTGTGTATTTATCTGTTGGCGAGATAGAGGTGGCAAATATTCTATTTTTCCTGAGCACCATGCCTTCATTTGGCCTCAGTGCTAGTTAGCTATGGATGATAACAACTGGTGATCCAAATGTTTGCCATGAGAAATGTTATAGTGATATTTTACTTGTGTTTTAATAAATAAAGCTTGCCTGAAGATCAGAGAAGCAAAGCAGCCAACCACTAAAGAGCTCTTACCTCTACAAAATCTTCAGATTGAAAAACAGAGCAAATTCCTGTCTCATTGTGCCTTATATTCCCAACTCTATGGCTAACTAGTGTGGCTGCAGTGATTAAATGTGTGTGACACCCATGTCTGGCCTGTATGACTGACTAATGTGGCTAACTTTGCACTCTGATCTTCAGGCAAGCTTTATTTATTAAAACACAAATAAAATATCACTATAAAATGTCCTTGGGAATGTTCTCTAGACAGTTTGGGTTATCTTTACTCCTCATTTGTCTGAACCCTCCATCTGGACCACTGAACCTCAGTGGATCCAGCCTTTCCTGCACAATCACCACCTTTGTAAAGCAGACCCCATGGCAGTCCCATGATATTTAATAAAGCTCCTATATCACCTACAACCTGAAAGATGTCATCAAAGTCTGTCTTTAAAATCTCTGTCTGAATGTACTGCAGGCAGAAAGCATTTAGCAGGCCTGAGGCTCCTACCCTCAGTCCTACTTACAAAGTTGGCCCCTGCCTGGTGACTGGGTCATAAATTTAAGTTCCAACTAAGAATGGACCACTCTCAACTGTTAGTTTAAATAATGTTATTTGTGTAGGCTCCTTGTATTCCTTCTTGGAGAACAGAACTTTGTATCAGCTAGAGAAGGGAATAAGATATCTACATTAAGAGAATCATTCTAGGGTTGGCAAGATACTTGGCCCTGGGGATCCCAGGTGTCCACGGGCATGTCCCCAGCTAGGTATTCAGGCAGCAGAGGAGAGGGTGCCAGAACTAGCCTTGTACCATAGTCACA